>APFE030423466.1:129017-157328 GCA_000404065.3 Pinus taeda | reverse complement strand
ATAACAAAATTAAATAAATAATGATTTATTTAATTATTCTTCATGGGTTTTATTATAAATTACTCAGAAAAGGTGGCTTATTAAGTGATTTTACTATGGTAAAATTGGCTTTACATGGTGTACTTCGATCCATCTAGTAAATTAGGCTAGATGATTAAGTTTTTGGTTAAAACAGATTGCCCCCCATTGTACGAGTGTTAGGAGTAAAACGTATGACTGAAGTACGTTGTAAAGACACAATAACTAGACAACATAGGGGAGTCAGAGAGAGAGAGAGAGAGAGAGAGAGAGACCAATAAAGCTGAAGCAAAAGAGGATAGTGACAGAGGGGGTGAGACTAATGCAAGTCTCCTTTTATGTTGTGGTATCGGACCTCAATGAGGTGGGCGAGTACATGCTGAATGGTACATGACATGCTGGCATAACAGAGCCCAAAAATAATACAATGTATCCCATATACATAATGCACCTGGAAAACACATGAGCTAGGACTGAATATAAGAACATCTGAGTACATGAGATATATGGTCCTTCCCTCAAAATATGGGTGGGAGGGAGGGTAGAACAACTGAAGAAGCCCTGCTGAATAGGGAAGGGCTCTGCAGAACTGAATTGATCATTTGAAGGAGACGTGCATGCTATGAACACTGTGGTTGGTAGGAACCAAACAAATAAACTCTGTGGAACTGAATCTGAGTCTGTAGCATAATAAGAATGCATTCGGGCATGTGGGGGGCTACTTGAAGGGCCACCCCCTCATGAGGCCTGAAACATCTCACACACACCTTGGGAAGCATTGGTACAATCTGCTGCATCACTGGACCATAAAGTGTATGAATCACGAACATGAAACAACCAAGTCAAAGGTAAATAATGAGTTCCTCTGTTTAATGCGAGGTGCTGAACAAGAATGTAAGATGGAACCAAGATACACCACCCTTTAGACCATTCTTCTGGAATAAATGAGATGATGTAGATAGAATAGGGCTCGCGATAGATGAGGAAATGAGGATCCTCAACTAAGGCACCAGGAAAAATAGTAATGTGACTGATGGAAGGACACCAAGGATAATGGGGAAAGTGATACTGAGGGGAAAACAAACTACTTCCCTTGTTAGAGCATAAAGTTCATGGTTGACCTAGCAGCGATTGACTCAACTCCGGAGGTGATGGGGACAATATGACTGGATGCCAAAATGGGCAACACAGGATGAATAATATGCAAATATGGATGGAATACTATCACATGATATAATGGGATACGAAATAGACTCCATGGATTCAAGGGTTACTCATCACGGATGCTCTGAACAAGGGTGACTCGATGACGTTGCTACACAGAATAGGCCCGATGGGGACCATGAAAACGTGAGTAAAAGATGGTTACTCATGACGAAAATTGACACATGGTACGATAAGTATTAAGGGAAGGTGGCCCCTAAGGTACAAGTCTCATGTGTGAAGAAATTCGATTTTGAGAGGCGATGAAGTAACCTTTCTTGGAAAAATGACTTCCTGGTGAAGTGTCAAATCATCAAAAACTGAGGATGACCCATTATAATACTCAATGAGAGATTTCCAATGGTGTTGAAGGTTCATAAAATAGAGCTACGATCTGGTTGCAATGTACAACATAAAAATTGTGGGTTTTCTTATAAAAGGGCGTTTCCCTCCAATTTGAGAGGGGGAGAAGGCCCTAAATCTTGTGGAGATTGTAATGGAAAAACCAACCATCAGAATTCATATCTGCAAATTTCAAGCAAGTGGCCTTAATTTTCTAAGGATGGCCTTAGTGCTTCTTGGAACAATGGTTCCTGGTGAAGAATTAAGGGAAGAGGAAAACAAGAATGAACTACTAGAGGAGGTCTAGAATCATCCTCCCCCATAAAGTCAAACATGGGGACTATGTGGACATAGAGTAGAATATTTGAAGATATGGTATCAGATGTCTACAATATGCGATGTGCATATGGCTCGTTGGAGAGGCTGGTAGGACAAACTATCCAAGGAATGGGAGGATAATTGACCATACCTAGATTTGGTGGTATCTAGGCCGAGACTTAATTGACAAGATGGATAGGGGAAAACCATCATGCCCCCAAGCATGGGATACTGCTCGCAAGAATATTGGATGTAGGGGATTGATCTGGTATGAAAAGGTGGGAATGATGCCCCCCAGTAGGAGGAGTTTGTGGATTGCCATTGTGTTCTGAGTGCTCAAAAAAGGGATTCAAGCATCTTGGTCCAACTTGGCACGAGATCCTCCAAAGGATGATAAGGAGATGTAGGGGCCTATGTGCTCCCACAACATGCTTTGGGTGTACTAGATGTATTTAGAGTGGTGGAATCTGTTATCACTGACAAATTTTGATGCTAAATGTCTGCAAATAAACATATAACCCTTTTAGCAGTTTCGCAGCGCAAAATGTTTAAGTGATTTCAGTAGCGCATAATTCATAATTTGCACTGGCTACACTACGAAATTGGGGATTTGTCCGAAACCATTGCTCACTCATATCACTTTTGTCTCCTATGAGTTCTGTGGGAATATGATATATGCATAGAAAAGCCTGTTTCGGTAAATTGATGGTGAAATTTGTAATTCATCTGAGTTATGGCTACAGGCTTGCTTGCCTTCTAGTGAGAGTTTAAAGCTTGCTAACCAGGATAAAAATCCTAAATCAGTTCCACTGTCAATGACAGCTGAGGTTAATAGAAGGAGAGCTCACAGGTGTATAATAGAAGAAAGGTTTCCAGTTGGAAAGTGAAGTCTCTGCCTTAAATAAAAAATATATGGTCTATGTTGAAGAACTGGAGAAATGATACAATTGTTATTCTTGCGGATGAGATGGGCCTTGGAAAAACTGTGCAATCTGTGTCAATGCTTGGGTTTTTACAGAATGTGCAGCAGATACACGGTCCTTTCCTTGTAGTTGTACCCTTGTCAACATTAACAAACTGGGCAAAAGAATTCCGCAAATGGCTGTTTGACATGAATGTTGTTGTTTATGTTGGAAATCGTGCAAGTAGAGAGGTTTGCCAGGAGTATGAATTTTATACCAACAAGAAGTCTGGCCGACTTATTAAGTTAAACACATTATTGACCACATATGAGGTTGTGTTGAAAGACAGGGCCATTCTCTCAAAGATCAAGTGGAATTATCTCATGGTTGATGAAACACACCGATTGAAGAACAGTGAAGCCTCACTCTACACTGCTCTCTGTGAATTCAGTACCAAAAAATAAGTTGTTGATTACTGGGACACCTTTGCAGAATAGTGTTGAAGAACTGTGGGCTCTATTGCATTTTCTTGATCAGGACAAGTTCAGGAATAAGGACGATTTTGTGGAGAAATACAAGAACTTGAGCTCAATCAACGAGAATGTGCTTGCTAATCTACACAAAGAGCTTTGGCCTCATCTGCTCCGAAGAGTCATCAAAGATGTTGAGAAATCTTTGCCGCCAAAGATAGAACACATTTTAAGAGTTGAGATGTCTCCTTTTCAGAAACAGTACTACAAATGGATTTTGAAGCGGGACTTTCATGATTTGAATAAGGGAGTGCGTGGAAACCAGGTGTCACTATTAAACGCTGTTGTCGAATTGAAGAAATGCTGTAACCATCCATTTCTATCCGAGAGTGCGGATTATGGCTATGGTGGGGATGCCAATATGAATGATAGCAGCAAAGTTCAAAGTATCATTTTGAGCAGGTGGCAATCAGAAGACAACAAAGAGGCACACGAGGCATATGCTGGAATCATCAGAAAATAAGTCGGTTTGGATAGTTTAGCATCTGGGTCTGGTGATGCAACACGTTTCAAGTTTCATAAAGGATTTTGGGATGAAGTGGCCAATAAATTGAACAAGAAGACGCGGGGATGACAACAACAACTCCGGTGAAGAATTTAAAGGAAAGTGTAAGCACCTTTTGAATATAAAGGATGGGTACGAAAAACAGAGTTTTGAACATCAAGCTTCCCGGGATGTCTCTTCAGGGCAGTTTTCCAACTGGCTTTGAGTATTGTGGAAGAATGATAGGTTTGAATCTCTCGGACAACAATCTATCCGGGAACATACCTTTAAATCTTTCAGGATGGCTACCTTATCTAACTTCATTAGATCTCTCCCAGAACAATTTTAGTGGTCTAATTCCAGCACAGCTTGCTAATTGCACATATTTGAGAATAATTCATCTGCAGGAGAATCGGTTGTCTGGTCAAATTCCCTGGCAATTAACCCGACTGGATCGTCTCAAGGATTTCAATGTACGAAGTAATCTATTGTCAGGGCAGATTCCTGCCTTTAACCACACGTTCGATGCATCTGATTTTGAGAATAATACTACTCTTTGTGGTCACCCACTGAAGTCCTGCATTGGCATGATTGCAAAGAAATCAAACCCACTTCTTATCGTAGGTGGATCGGTCTCTGGTGTTGCAGTCGTGTGTTTGATTGGAATTGCTGTCTGGTGGATTTTCTTGCGGTCAGTACCAAAACAATTGGTGGATACAGATGAACACAAATGGGCCAAGCAGATAAAGAGTCGGCGATCCATTCAGGTTTCCATGTTTGAGAAACCCATTTCTAAGATCAGACTTGCTGATCTTATGGTGGCCACAAATGACTTTAGCAAAGACAACATCATAGGATCAGGAAGAACAGGCACTATGTATAAGGCAACACTGCAGGATGGTTCTTTACTGGCAATCAAAAGGTTGCAGTCTTCTACATAGACAGAAAAGCAGTTCAAGTCTGAGATGAATATTCTAGGGCATTTACATCATCGGAATCTAGTTCCACTTTTTGGCTACTGTGTTGCCAAAAATGAGAAGCTTTTAGTTTACAAACACATGGCTAATGGATCATTGTATGAGCAATTACATGATCATGAAATAGAGGATGGTAGTTATCTTGATTGCACTAGAAGGCGTAAGATAGGGATTGGTGCAGCTAGAGGATTGGCCTGGCTTCACCACAGCTGCAACCCCCGAATTATTCACCGGAATGTAAGTTCAAACTGCATTTTATTGGATGAAAATCATGAGGCAAAGATAATAGATTTTGGGTTGGCTCGGTTGATGAATCCTGTCGATACTCATCTTAGTACTTTTATCAATGGCGATTTTGGCGACTTGGGTTATGTAGCACCAGAATACATGAGCACCTTGATTGCTACATTGAAAGGGGATGTCTACAGTTTTGGAGTAGTTTTTCTAGAGTTGGTTACCAGACAGAAACCTATTGAAGTTACAGATGTACAGGAAGAGCTTATTGAATCCATGAAGAAAATGAAGGAACTTCAATTTCGTAAAAGGAGATTTTGTTGGTGAAGCATATTCTCTGAACTACAGTATCTGGTGTTTGATTTAAATGGCTGCTGCCCTTGTTTTACTTCTCCGAAGATTCTTTCAGCTTGATGATTTTGAAGTCACGGCTATATTGACTTGAGAAGAAGAAAGTTGTGACTGGACTTTGGAATGTGTGTGTGAGGTTTTTGGAATGTTGCAAAGTTAAAATGGTTATTCTTTGGCGAATGTATGCCTGCTCCTTTTTCTTTTAGGGCAATGAAATTGAAGATAAGGTATACAAACAGAGTAGAGTCTTGGCTATAGAGGATAAGCCACAAACTGAACATGAGAAAGCTATCGAACAAGATAATCAAACTTGTAATCAGCTTCCTGTTGAAGTGTGCCTCTGCCAAATGTTTCAAGTACAGATCATAATTTTCAGAAAGTGGAAGACTGTGTTTTTTTTTAATTTACACAGCAGTTTCGTAGCGCGCTACGAAACTGCTGTAGGTGATGATTTTAAATGCAGAGCAGCTATTTGATATTATGAGCGGGAATTTTAAAGAGAGACACATGTCCATCAATCCCGCCTACAGCACATCAGAAACCTAGCAGCGATACATACCTTAGGTTATTAAAGATTTCAAACATGCTATTATATATCTGAGCAGATTAAGGAAAGCAGGGACCGTGAAAACAGGGCACATATCTTCACCCAATGTTGAGTCATCAGCACAGTTGGAATCCAAGGCAGCTCGTTCAGTGAATGCCTCTCAAATACATTCCAGCCACTACAGGAATAGCACAGGTGTCAAAGATCAAGAGAGAATCATACACATGAGGAGATAGAATTAGAGTTTGAATAGGAATAGGACTCTATGTATTGAAAGCACAATACCTTTGTATTTAATAAGTTAGTTTAAATATAGATAAGGTAATTAATGATAGGTTTTCGAGCTCCCCTCATGCTAGAGGAGGAGACTCAAGGTAGTTTAGCTTTGTTTTCCTATATATAGGAAAAAACTCTAATGTAAAAAGGGTTGGATACTTATGCAAGAAACAGAGTTTTTATTGGCTTATGTATAAAGCTTTTTACAGTAATAGGAAGACTGTTTTATTCTTCCCAAGATTCATAATGTGTTAAAATGCTCAAGATGTTGGTGGTTTTGTCTTACCAAATGTAAGTTTTGCAGCTTTATGAGTATGCAATCACTCTGAATTCACCTAGTGCTCAGACTTCCTGTGTATACTTGTAAGTTGAGGTTCTTGTCCTTCATGTTTTACAGCTCCTTAGGTACACAATCACTCTGAATTCACCTAGTGCTCAGACTTCCTGTGTGTACTTATCAGTTGATGGTTATTTGATGAATGTCTTGAATGTTTAAACATTACATGCCTTGGCTTCTATGAATGAGCAGTTGATAGTTTACTAGAAGATGTTTGACTCCATGAGCCCAATGGAAGAAATGTTATGCTGTCTGTCCAACCAACAAGTTTAATAAATTCTCATTTCAAGAGTTAGCCCTCTTTGTGCTTAAAGATAAATCAATAGTTTGTTTTGAGAGAGCCCTCTCAGGTTAGGGAGGCTAATCCCTAGCTAAAAGCCTGGTCTGAAACAGTTACATAAGGTCTTACTGTTTAGCAGCCATCAGTACTGGTTTTGTGATAACAGAATCCAAGTACTTATATGTTTTATGTGATACATAATATGATTATGCATTTTTATATGATGATGATGGTTCACCATGTGCTTTATTTATGGTTGTCTTCTATGGTATACATGTGATAAATGTCAATCTAGAATGTTATTTGCAATGGTATCTACATAGTTATTTTGGCTCTAAGAACATGACTGAAAGTAATGGTTTCAAATTCAAGTACCAATAGATTAACTCAAAGATATTTTCTAAACACGACTTGGTTATGCACATGATACACACCATTCAATTTCATGACAGGTAGCAAGGAATCTAAACGAACATGAAGATGAAGGATGCGATGAGCAAGGGCATCGGCTAACAAACCTATCACTACATCATATTCGGCCTGGTTATTGGTGGCAGATCCAATGCATACGCCATTTGAAAGGACTAACATATGCAAGGGCGTAAAAATGGCCCAGGCTGTCGAGGCTAGATTTTGGGAGAAGTGACTCGCATCGTCGGCATGACTGATATATAGTGTGGATGATGGATCCATTTGAAAGGTGCAAAAGATAACGGAGGAGATGATGTAATCTACCTAACTTCATGGCAAAAATAAAGACACACAAATCGAAGGGATGTGCTATGAGAGACATTTATTAAGGTAATGTGCACTGTAAGAATTAGGAAGGAGATGGCCTTCAGAATCCCCCAAAAAATATACCCCCTTGCCTAAGTGCAAGGGTAATCACTGGTAGACATAGCTTCCATGTTGTCCTTATCAGAATGGAATATGGGCAGACAAGAGGAAGATTGACTACACGATGCGATGACATTACCTGGTGCAACAACCTGAGAAATAAGGTTCACATACACATCATCTGGAATGGTAGATGATGAGCTAGTAGATGGAGGATCTATGAATGTTGATATCTGGCATTCCGTTGAAAGATATTCGATAGAAGCGCACACAGAAACCTCGTAAACATTTTCCTATGAGGAACTCAAGGATGACAAAAGGTAAAGGATTTGGCCTGTGATGTCCATCATCTCGACATAAGGGGGAGGGATCACGATGGTAGGACCAGAGTCCCCTTGTTCTGGTTGACTAGGGGTACCAGAATCCATGGGTAGAGGAGTAGGTGTTCCACTATGAGTGGCCTCGTATTCGCAAAGCACTTCAAGGCAATCTTGAAATTCATCAAGACAAGGGAAACAATGGGAGTAGTGACAATGATGATCACACCGGGCACAAGGGTGATATGCGAGCACCATTTTGAGTTTCTTGGGTGGATCTGACAAGTTAACATAGACTTCAGGGATATTTGACTCAGGGAACATTTCATGAAACAAGGTTTGAGTTGAGGAAGCTCGGGACAATTATTGGTGGCGTGCCCAACAACTTTACATAGCACACAAAGCCTTAGGGGTTGGATGAGCTTGGGAAACCTTGTCCTTAGGTTCTTTCCTCTTAGCTTTTCCCCCTTGTCTGAATTATTTTGCAACAAGAATAGGTTCCTATTGAGGTTTTGATGGAACTGAAGCAACGACAAGGGCGGTAGGTACCGGTTAAACCATGGTCAAAGCATGATAAGGTCTTAGCTGAGCAGGCATAATGCTTGCAGGGGGATCGATGTACCATAATGGGATTCCCAAGGTCATGTTAGGAAGGAACAACAAATCCATGACAAGGACATAAAATACTCCTGGATGGGGGAATAAGAAAGGTATATGGCCTACAGGGTAATGTCTCAGCGGAATAACTCTTGGATGGTTGAGATCTGGAGGAACAATTCCTGGTGGAAACATAGGAGAGGCAACCACAAACGAAGGAGGTCCTGGAGGGGTGGATCCAGAGGGCTTAGCTGGGATGGTAACCGTAGGGTGCTGAGGAGCTGGTTGCAAATCAGATGTACCAGATTGCTTAAGAGCAGTCCATGACGCTTGTAACATGAAAACACTCATAGAGCTAGGCTATGAAATGGGAGGGGGAGGACTAGGGAAAGCACCCAACAATGAGAAACCTTTGTATACTTCGGGTGAAACACCGGTGAGAGGAGTTGAAGACTATTTATATGACACCAAAGAGATAATGGACTTGGGGGAGGTCACAGATGCTGGCTTTTATTAAGTCAATTGATTGATGGTAACGATCTTCTTTTCATGAGGGAAGCACATCTTTCGTAACACCGTAGATGCGACAAATGACATGGAATATGTGTAACTACGACCTAATATAATGTTATAATCCAAATGGGAATCAATAATCTCGATGTCAACATGAATAGTCTTGCCCGTAAGGGACATTGGACAGTTGTGGTACATGCTAAGGGGTTGGGAAGAGTGTCCATCCCAAGCATGTAAAGTGATGGCAGAGGGGGACAACTCTGGAGATTTAATTTGTTTCCAAACAACAACAGACATCACACAGGTGGATGCACCTTCGTCAATAATGGATCGAGATATGATGGCATTACAGATTTGAACTGGTATCTGGAAAGCAACAAATGAAGTAAATGGGGGATGTTCTGAGTATCAACAGGGAAATTTTGATGGTGTTGGACCCGCCAATATGTCAGGGGATCTCCCCGGTAAGAATTCCCAATCATACCTCAGACTGTTTGGTGTAGGAGTCCCAGTAGTGGGTCGTATGGTAATGCCTTGACCACTATTTCACACAGAGGCAAGTAAGATAACTCTGTTGGTAGTAAGGGTGTGACAACTATGGTGAGTCAAGGAAGGTGCATGAGAGGTTATAACACATGGGGTTTGAGATGAGTGCACCCCTTGGAAACCTGTGATAACACTTGGCTTGGAAGGGAACACACAAGCAAAGATACATCACAACATGGAAGGCAAGTTAGGGAGCAGTCAAAAGTGATGGTTAAACCAACATCACATTTCAGAAAGATTCATACATATACATAATAGTCTATACATGCATGCGTAATCAAACCAATACATATATCATTTAGAGTAAACCAGATAGCATAGAATACAATACAACATATGCATGAAACGTTCTAGATTTTATTATATAAAGAAGTGTAAGTCCAGTCATACAATACATCCATGTCCAACCACTAGTTTCAATAGTGGAACGTTATAGCCACCATTGCTTTCTCCTCCAAAGAGATGTACTCACTGTACGCAGTGGAGAAGCCAAGGCTTGTTACAATACTATCCAAGCTCTCTCCAAGATAGTTTTATCGGAAGCTTGGCTGACCAAAAGCCTTTACAATGAGTTATGAGGGACTATTTATAGCAAAGGGTGGGGAGACCCTTGACATTCCCATTTTTGACAGTTCAACTACCCTCATGACTCTTCATCTACTCTATGATTGTTACATCCAACTATCACAACTTGACTTAAACTTGACATGAATTTACATTACAATGCACATGTACTTATGTGAAAAAAAATGGCTTGAGCAAGCCAAGCTAGACATCACTCTGAATTAGACAACCATGGAAGTCCAATTCCTCAACATGCTCATGTTGATTGATAGTAACATACTGATGCCAAGATCGATAGTCCTTGATGGTGTTCGTGTGCTCCACGGTGACATCTATCTGAAACCTGACTCTTGCCTCCATAACATCCAGGTACACTTCTCGGGCTCCTCTTTCCAACTCGTCTGAAAGCATGCGCATCATTGTCTTCAATGCGGTCGGACCAACAACATACTTGCACATGATGTTTGCACTGATGGGCAAGTCTAGGTTGGTGGAAATGCACATCAACTCATTGAAGTACAAGTTAAGCTCTAGTCAGACCTGTGCCTTTGTCTTCACCTAGGTTAGAGTCCCAATATATGGGATCGCATGTGTGCACACTACAACATCCATACTCTTGAATACTTACGCATAGGAAGCCTGTATGCTAGTGATGAGCTACATGATCTCTTCATAGTTCTGGATCTGACTCCAAATACATGCTTTCAGCTCGGCTGCATTGGCCCTCATCATCTTAGGAAAATGAAGTGGGGCTCCCTTGTATTTCATCATCCATGTTTGCATGTCATTAACAACAACATGAAAGTTCATCAAGATATGTGCTCTTCTAGCACATCACTGCTGCCATCCATTGAGATGGATGACTGCCTTATTCATAGTACCAAACTTGGAGTACAACGCTCGCATAACTGTGTCAAGGGAAAATACTTCATCTAGTATTGCCTTCTTCAGTTCAGCTCGGGTGGACGCTGCCACCAAGTTTCCTCCTTGCTTGGTCGTCTATAGTTCCTTTGCCATTCACTCATTCTCAATTATCAGAAAGTGAACACTTGAGCTAGCGGCTTCAGAATACACTCTGGTTGCATCGGCCAAGGCTATTGAATGTTTGCGCACATCAGTCACGATCACTCATTCCTCAACTTGTGCAGGAGATGTATGGTCCTCCGAATTTGACACTTTGTGAGACTGCACAAATCTATGTTGAGATTCATTGAATGAGATGTTCTACATCTCTCCTTCTAGATGGTCACCAAGGATCTCAGTGCCTCCTTGGTCACTTGACACTTTCTCATCATATGGATGTAGTGAAGCATGTAAGTCGACCTCTTGGTGATGAGGCATGAGTTCGGTGTCCCATTCCAACCTTTATTGCTCCATGTCTGCATCCAACTGTTGAAGTGCTTGTTCTATCTCATGAGCGAAGTCTTGCTCCTGCGATGGTTCACCCTATCTGCCTGATGCCAGCTAATCTGATAAGTTCATTACCTATATAGGCACTATTTCATTTTCTTGCACATGTTGCGCCCCCTACTATATCTGCTGTTGCTGCACTTCCCTCTCCTTTTTGCACAACTCTTGTTCCTTTTGGAGTTTCTCCCTCAGCTCATGCAAATCCTTCTCTACTTCTTCCATTCTTCTCTTATCCCTTTGCCTTTGCGTGATTCACATGTCACGCTGGTGCCTCTTTGCCTCTATAGCCATAGCTGCTTTCTCTACCAATGGGTCTACTCAGAACTTGCATCTTTTCTCCTCCTCCATACGATCGATAATCTTCCTCTTGCCCTTGTCGCACACTAGTATGCTTGCCTCCTTCGCTACTGCTACTGCTGGTGCTAGTGCTCTCTGAGATGCTTCTTCATGTTGCTTTGCTAACCACTCCACAGCAAAGACAACATGTTCATTGGGTCTAGAGAAACTATAGCATTATCTCCATGGGTCCTCCTCAGACCAATGAAATGCCCTATGGATATAGTTGAATTGAACTCATGTGCAGTGATCCTTCACACTACAATGTGGGTCATATAGATTGTAACCTTGGAGTTTGAATGTATACTTCTTCATTTGTTTTGCTTCTATATCCACTTGCTTGATACTTCGGATCTCATATAACCAATCTGTAATGGAAGAGCAGGCTAAGGTGCCTTCTTCTTTCGATGCAGTCTAGTTGTCAATCCTGCTGAGATGTGATAAGCTACTTCCTGCATGAAAAGTATTTCCAAGGAAAAATTCTGTAGAACATGCGGAGGCTGATCCGCACTGAACATTCAGATGAAGGTGTCGAACGGTGAGGCATACCAATAAGCAATTTCTAACAGTGCCTTTATTGCTTCCTTTGACATGTAGGGTGGATCCTATTTGAATATCATCTTGTAAACTGGGGTGACAAAATTATCAGACAACCGTGTGATTACTCCTTTGAAGCTGCATTCGGATAACAATTTGAAACATTTATTCACAGCAGTCTTCGCCGGTGACCATGCCCACTTCAAGCTCGAGAACTCCTGTCAGGCACAAATTACATCTAAGATGTAGGTGGACATGTAAATGTCTGCATGCATACCTTCAAGTGACTGTTGAGCTTTCATTACTTGTTCCTTCAGCTGATGAGCCAACATTCTGGACCAGTTACATGGTTTTCCTTCTCTAGCTAGTTGGTCCGACGTGATCACCCGACTCTGTGGGAAGGTTTCCGTGCTTTCTTGGCCATACAATCGACATGAAAATATGACCAAGTATTGATATACGTTTTGTAGTATATTTATCTTGTAGATTTGGTTGGGTTTTCAACCTGAATCAAGTCGGATCCTTTAACCAATTCTTCAGAATATTTTTGGAGTTAGCACTACTGTTGGGTAAGCTGAAGGGAGTCTTCATGATAGTCGCAGACTCTTACATTTGATACATCTCATCATAGTTTCGTGCCCAGAAGGTTTCAAGTTTCGTCCCATTCACATTGCTCAAGGTCATCATGTCGGGATCAATGTGGGAGATGATCCAGTGTATCATGTCTGCGCATGGGAATGCGGGGTACCTTCATGCAATCCGGTACAAGCCAGACTTGTGAATGTTCACATACACCTGGTGGTCTTCGAGGCCTTCCTCAAAAGTGCCTATGAATGCTTCATTAACCTCTTGCCACTTCAGTTTAATGTTCTTGTCTAGAAATGGTTTGGTATCTTCATAGATTGGTAGACTAGAGGACACTCACTCAACTGTTGCTCCAACTGTCTTTCCGTCAGTGTCCTGTGATCCTGCTCTCTTGGAGGCCATTGATCTTGTATTGCTAAGAGGCGAATGAACAACTAAAATATCTGGAGATAAAGAAACATGAATGGCAAGAAATCTATCAACGAAAACTAAAGCAAATTCGGGGAATGACATAACACATACTTGGGGAACTGATAGGCAAGATTGTGCAATTTCTTCTGGGAGGCTGGGTGACTGGCTGCTAGAACTACAAAAAAGGCAGTATGGGTTGTTTGGGAGGCAAGACTAGCTGCTGGATTTGCACAATGCACAATCTAGACTAGTTGCTAACTGCTAGGATTGCACAACGCGTAATTCCAGCTGGGAGTGACTATAGGCTCAAGGACCACATTGCGTAATTTTCTGGGCTAGAAGTCACCGTCCCTTAGAAATGTTCAAAACAATCCTAGAGGATAGTCCTTGGGTAGAAATGCACATTTTTTAAGAGGAAGATAGATCCTTCCTTCCCTAGATTGTGCAATTCTGTCTCGGTGAAGGCAAAGTTCGGGACAAGGTTGGCTAGACTTGCCGACGGGAAAATGAAAAAAAATATGAAAGTGAATGCATAAAGACACTAAGTGAAAGAAGAAGTGATTGGCAATTCATACAAACATGAATGAAAGATTCAACAAAAAGATCAACATGCATGTGCGTGAAGCGAGTCACTGAATCGACGACCGTTCGTGCAAAACAGTTTTATGCATGTGAAAACAGTGAGATAACAACGAAAAATGAAATAGTGCTAGGACAAGCTAGTATACATGTAAGTGACAACAAGAATTCAAAGAAATCAAGCAAACATCACTCACACAAGAAAAAACAAAAAAAAGCGATAGAAATGCTGAAAAAGACAAGTTGAGGTCACTTACCCGTGAATAGCTCAGCTGGATGTGTTGAAGAGTCTTGGATGTGCTATGGGATGTCAGAGCTCCAAGATCGATGTGAAAGAATGAGATCTGATGTGTCAAATAAATAATTTTTGAGTTCATGATGTGCATGCCACAAATCTAGGAAAAAGCGACACTTGGAAGAAAGTTTCTAAAACAATTTTGCATGTAACCTTCAGCTGCTAAAATAGCTCCCTAAATCATGGGATGCCTTTTGCATGTTTCCTTTTGCTATTCTGAGAAAAATCAAGTCATGCATGCAAGTCAAGTTTCCTTGGTCCCGGGTGGAATTGGTCAACCCAACTGCTCATGTATGAAGCTGCCCAATTGCTAGAAGGAAATGAACATTTCTGGCTGGGAGCTGGGCAGGCTGCCTAGGAGATTCGTGCAATTTCTGAGCAGAACAACTAACCGGTTCCCAGATTTGCACAAATTTTGGGCTAAGTAGCCTTGCTAGGGAAAATTGTGCAATTTCCATTGTGAAGGTTGACTGATAGAATTGCGCAATTCTGGAGCCCATTAGGCTACTAGACAAGATTGTGCAATTTATGGAGGGAAGGCTGGTTTCCATCCAGAATTGTGCAATTTCTTGGGGGAGCTACTCAATTGTAGCTGGATTGAGTTTGGATGAACAACCTATGAGGGGAATGCATCAAGCTGTGATTGATAGGCTTCCTTTGTGCAAGAAAAACATTGAATCTTGTTTACTTGACGAAGCAAGACAAGGTGCTATAAAAGGTTGGTAGGGAGGCTACAAAACGAAGCTAAGGAAAAATTTTAGAGGGTGGTTGTAGCCGCTACAACAAGAAGACAATCAAATGATCATCAGAAGGATATACTACACCCAAGGCAGTTAATAGAGCTTTCTTTTGAGATGGGAATGATTGAAGTACGTCCAACGTCGACATGGTGACAGGTGATTGCGCCAAGTCATCTACTATATTGTATGCATGGGCAGCTCGGTTAGAAGCCACGTTAGGGAGTAATGGTCCCTTGGGGATCTTAGGAATGGCCTCAACTTTAGGTTGAGGGATTAGTGATGGACCATTTGGTGTTGTAAGAGGCTCAACAGATGCTTTGGTTTTGGACTCAGTGGCAGACGAAGTCGATGGCTTTTCATATTGACGCGAGCGAGTTTGCAGGTTGATATTGGAGGAGTTAACCTATTTAGATTTCATCATAAGGATCTGGTAGTCACCAGAACTAGAAGGTTCGGGTGGATGGGCTACTTGATCAGGCTGAGGTTGAGTAGCTACAAATCCTTGCTGAGGGAAAGGATTTGTAAGCACTGTCGGTTGAGATGGCACAGGATTCTGAGGCGATTATTGACCTCTAGAAGTTGCTTAAGCTTCCCACATTTTGTGCATCTGGGGTAAGAGAGGACATTCATGTTAATTGCCATGAACACCACAACATGCACAAGGATTGTTTGTATGAATAGCCTTGTTCTTCTTGGGTTGGATGCCCTGTTGCTGGTTGTTGGTGTTAAGCTGGTTCCCATGGGGTTGACTAGGTTGGTTACCTTGATTACCCTAGTTACCCTTGTTTCCTTTCCCCTTATTCTTTTTCTTTGAATTTTGGGGATTGGTCGCACTCTGCTGCGGAAAAACTTAACCTTGCGGGGGTCAGTGGCTGCTAGGATTGAGGATGCATGGGAGGTTGCAACGCTAATGCTTGATGGGTTGGATCACTAGGCTGTGCATAAGGAGTAGCAACAATTTGGTAGACATGTTGGGGCCCTGAAAACATGTTGCTAGCAGGAGGGGCATGACTATTAGAGGAATTGGTGCCCCGCTGTAGATAGCCATAAATTTGATGAGTATATGGTGAAGGATGTGAAAGGGTTCCAACGATACCATCGATGGCGTGAGATGCCCCTGATGCCTTGCCACTTCTAGGATGAGGGAGGTCTGGAATGACAGTATAGACATAACCAGTTTGCGCATAAATCAGGTCATATATTAGAGCGGTTTGGAGAGATTCTCCCTCGGTCTGAGGCAAATGGGACACGACATATTTTCCAATGGGTGATAAAAGGATCCCAAGAAATCAATCTATATAGACACGGTATTCGAAGGATAGGGCATGTCATGTGCCCCTCCTTTGACACCATTGTTGAACATGGTCGGAAAGGCGAGTAGTGGAGGACAGACGGAATGAGGTTAATATCTTTGTACCAGTGTTGTATTGGAGAGGTAACTAGAAATATGAAAGGAACGCTTTAGAAAACGTCACGAAAATGGAATGAGATGCGGTGGGCTGGTCTATATACCATTTTGCAGCGTCTCCATTGAGCGTGTGTTGGAAGAGCCGAATATGAATGGAGTCATCGGTAATGGAGTTGGATGAACACCACATGTGGAAGGATACGACATGGTTGGTAGGATCCTCTCCAGAATTACCCTCAAACTTTGGGATGTTTGAGGGAATCTTAGTCGACATAGAAGGCCAACCAACATCGTGGTGTATGGGGTCGTTTATCAACTGGCTAAAATCTGTTAGACTTAACCCACCATAATGGTTCCTAAGACTATTGCACTTGATGTGACTACCATGATAGAACCGGAGCCAACACCAAGTTGTGTTCCTGCACCAACTATGGGTCCAAATATGGTGACGATATATAGAAGGAGGCTCAGAATCAGATGAACTAGGGGAAGAGTTAGTATGGGGACTCAAAGGGCTATGAACTCGAACCCAACGGGGAGGGGTAATATGCCCAAGCGGAAATTGGGGGTGAAGGCCTAATAGTCTCTGCGAAAAATGCCATGGTGGCGCAATGGTGATACGACACACGTGACATAGAAATGGTGAAGAGAGATCAACAATATGCCTTTGTCTCGATGAGGGGAGATAAATTTATTGTGTTAAGTCTTGGATTGGCAGTGTAAACCAAGTGCCCTTCACTTAAGGTGTGCTTATGTGTGCAAGTGTATTTATTGATTAAGCTCGGATCGTGTTTTTAAAAAAGAAAAAAATATTGCTGAAAATAAATGAAATTAGCCAGAAAAAATGAACAACAAAGCAATTAACTAAACCCCACCCAAAGTGGGTTTGCAAACACTGTGTTGGTTGGTGGCTAAATCGATGGAAAATACAATAAAATGGTTAATAGATCTAAATGTCGATGTGATTGGGATTAAGTGACACTAAGCTGCTAGAAAGTGGTACAACAACAACAAAAAAACAGAGAGGAAGATCACAACAAAAAGATAGGGAGATGGGTGAAACACCTAGGGAAAGCGATGGGACCCTAAGGCCAATGACCAAATAAGTTGTAATGTGAAACTATGGATGGTGACAACCTATCTTTATAGATTTGAAATAGAAGGGTACAAATTTGGAAAATATGGCTGAAAGTGCTACACAGACTCGGACTACTCACTTAGCTAAAATCCTCCTCTAAAGGTGGAAGAGTACTAGAAACCCTAGGGGGGCTAAATTCCACTTCGACGAGTAAATCATAGTAGATCAAGGCCTAAGTAGGATGAGATAGAGGTTAAACAACCTAGCAAACAATTCTCAACAAAACTCAGAAACAGATCTGAGAAAAACCCAGAAACCCAAAAATCGTAGGTACTGACCTATTTTCTGGTGGGATCACACTTTTTGGGCTGAAAGGTGTGCTTTGGAGCCCAGATCGCACTTTTTGGGCTAAAAAATACGATTTCTTCTCTATGATTGTTGGTCTGCAAATCTCAGAAAAAACTGTCGTCTCTATTGCGACTGGTTCCTGTGACTTGCAGAAAAGACCAGAAGACTTACGGAAGTCAGAAATTTAACAGATCTAGGGTTAAAAAGCTAGGAAACATTAAGAGACCAAAAAAGAAGAAGAAACCCTCTTATAGACATATTTGGGCACTGCAACCCCAATCACATATGTCCATAAACCAAGGGCTTCTGAGTCCCTAAAAGTGTTGTTTCATGCCCTAAAGGAACAAGGTCAGCTGATTACATCATCTCCCAGAAGTTCTCCACATAAAACTGCTCAGAACTAGTCAAAAATGGACCATACAGATTACTCAGTGCTAAGGGTGCGATGCATCTCACCTGCTCAGTGCAAAAAGTCCAATGCATACTGAAAATCCCTTCTGTAGGGTGTGATGGGCGAGAGTAAACAAATGGTAGAGACAATTTGCAAGGTGGATGATCATGGAATCTTCCAGAAACTTCTCCTATGACACTTGCCTCTCTGAATTTGCCCAAGGATGAGTAAGAGATCACCAATCTCCAAGTAGAATCATGAACTATCAGAGAGAGGACACTAATCAAAATCCCAGAAGCTGACTCACCCCCCTGCAATCATATATATATGGATCCCTCATCCTAGAGATCCAGAGGCTGGAATTTTGCATCTTGTAAGGAAGTGCTGTTAGTTTCTTGGTGGAACATCATAGTGTTGGGTCATCTAAGCTTTTCATGAGGTGAAGAAGGGCTTTCATGTTGGGAGGATGACGCTGGGTCAGATCAATGGGTTGTAATTCTCTCTTCTAATCTTTACATCAATAAAGCTATTCAATTTTTCGTCCACATTCTTGTATGTCTGATAATATATGCATTTGTGTGGCCAATATATATCTAGTCCTATATTTTTTATGATTGTAGATCTCTGCACTTTGAAGGTATTATGCTGCTTTGAATTTATAGGTACTCTTTGAAGCGGAGTGGTCAAGGAAAGAGTGGCAAAGATCTGTCTGAGAGGAGGAGGGACAAGCAAGGAACTGAGCGAAATATTGAGGTTGGTATTCTTTTCTCCTCTCCTATCTACTTCTCACAAAGGAAAACGAAAGTAACTTTAATCTGTTTGTTTCTAAGATAGCTACCCGTCTTAGTGGGACTAGCAGCTCTGCATAGACACTAGATTTGCCGATAACAAAATGGCGACCCCGCTGGGGAGTGAATAGCTTGTTTGCTCAATGTCTATATTTGTTTGCTTTATAAAGTTATAGATGGAGCCTGAAGTCAAGCCAGCTAGCCTTCAAACTGCATTTGCTATGCAAGTGCAAAGTAGATTAATGCTACTTTAGTCTATCTCTGGGGTTTGTTTATAAACTGAACAGCTGATTTTCAAACATCCTAATTGCCTTGGTGGTGGATCAAATAGCCTCATTAGATCAGCCCTATGATTTACATTTACTGAATCTCATTAGCTCGGCCTACATCCCTGAACTAAGCTGCAAACTGTGACCAAGAACCAAGTTGAAGTCTCATCCCTGGACCATCGCACCTTCTCTCTTGGGAATCTGGATGCATCTCACCTCCCGTGTGCAGTAGGTGAGATGATTCGCTCTTTCCTTGTGTTATAGGTGCGATGATCAGATAAGACCTCTTCTGCTTCCAAATTTTGGTTTTTTGTTCACTCTCTTCAGCTTTATTCAGGAGTTTTACTGTCTGTGATCAATATACCACTGTGGAAACTCCCTTTCCTTTGCATGATTCAACCTCCATAGTACAAAGAACTGTAATTTTTTTTATGTATTGTTTTCCATTTACGGTTCTCCTTTACAAAGAAGTAGCGTAATCAAACTGCCATCTTTTGATTTGGAAGTGTCGCAAGTGTCATTTTTCAGTCAAAGAAAAGAATCCTACTGTTCTTGATGATCGATTACACTATTACTCTTGTATTTGATTTGAATTAATAGTTTTTCAAGTGTCAAAAGTAGTTTTCAATTCAAAATCACAAAGTGTCGTCATTATCTTCCTTTCATCTTTTGAAAAGAAAACTGTTGTCGCTTGAAACGATTCAGATTTGTACTTAGCATTATTTTTGTCATTCACACATTAATAAAGTGAAAACAAATACATGCATGTGCATTTTCATTTAGACTGCTTGTTGATTTTGATTTAGGACAATGCATCTAGTGTGTGCTCTCTGCTCTATGTTTGAAGAATCTCACTTCTCTTTCCTTAGTAGCTAGGATTTTCATTGCAAAAAGAAGATTAAACGATTGTTTATCATCTTAGATTGCATTTTAGGATTTGTATATCTACATCACGCGGTGAACCTGAAAGGAAAACTTCTTAAGAAAGATCAATTGTAAAATAAATTCAATGAACATAAAAACGTTTTGGAACCTGTTGAAGCCCCGAAAATCGGGTCTACAACAAGGGGGATACCCACTCGGTCTGAACCTTGGTTGGTAGCTCCTTTTCCATTTGGTATAGTGGGTCCGACTGGGGATAATGGGACCAGTTTCCCAATTTATGTGTGTGAAGGATTGATATTTCCGGTCTAAAAGTTCCTAATTGAGATGCTCTAATTCTAACTCTAATCTAATGATATGCAATTATATTCTAATAAACAGAACTATCTAAGTCTACTCTAACCCCGGGGTGTAATTCTTCTGTTATGCGATCTAAAAAAATTTCAGATAACAATCGGTAATAAAGATCATTCAACTGTTATGAGAAAGAATTCAATATAGATAAATCACTTCGTATAAGAAGTTAGACGAAACAGTTATGAAGAACATATCGCATAATAAGCTACTCATACATTAAGCATAAATAAATAGCTATCACCGTACAAAAGTGCGAAATGATAACTTAGGCATTCACGCATTAATACATAAATATTTGAACTTGAATATCACTTTAATGCAGAGGCATAAATAGTTAAGAGATAAAAGTACCATTTATAACTAGTTCTACTCATGAGCTTCAAGTGATAATGTTTTATCTCTTCTTAATCCAAAATCTACTAAGAGTACAGAAGTGCAACATCAGTAGCAGATATTAAATGCAAAAATCAATAAATCCTGTTCCATTCATTCATCAAAACCTCCTCGGAGGGTGAAAAAGTGCATGTTCTGAGGACAAGTTTTTGATAAATTTCTGGACCATTCATTCATCAAAACCTCCTTGGAGGGTACAAAAGTGCATGTTCTGAGGACAAGTTTTTGATAAATTTCTGGACCCTTCTCTAAATGCACGAGAAGGCTTTAAATACTACTAACTAAATCTAAAAATAACTTATTACAAAAATGTAGGATACGGTTTAAATGACCGTCCTTTTTCTAGGATAAAGTAAAGCAAAATTAATACTAATATTGAATAAATTTAACAACTAACTACTTTTGTATCTGATCTTTGAAATCGCAAGCATTCAACATTTGCTTGAGTAGGGTCGGCTGACTGACTTCAGACTTCAACTGTCCTGCGAAAGCGGAATCAGTAAGAGCTGGTGCTATCTTTTCGGAAGAATTGATGATGCATTTGAGGGTCATACACTGGCTGTGTGGTTTGAGCTTTCTAGACGAACACGATGGCAGCGTCTGAAGAAGCCAGGGAAATCACTGAGATGACTGCCGAAGAAGCCGTGTAGGCCATGACCATAGAAGATACCCTTGAGGGCACCGAGATTGTTGTGGAAATCCCTAAATCATTGCACACGTCAAGACTGAAGAAAGATCAACAACCGATGATTCCGATGTGTGTGTCCCATTGAAACCTATTGCGAACCAGATTAACAATGGAGGAAAAAGGGAAAGTGGTTAACCTGGAAACCAATGAGTTGGAAGAAGACCTTGAGGATATCATAGTTAAGGAGGATGAGGACGAGGGCATGGAGGAAGAGACTAAGGCTACACCCCTCCAACAAATCTTCTCGTGTATGTTCTCCCGCAGAAGGGGAAGGCAAAGGTGCCCAAGGACCTCGATGAGAGCAAGAGCTCTCTGCAGACTCCGCTCCTCCTGGACGATATCATTTTTGAAGGAATGCACCTGGGAATGCACCTGGTGTTATAGACATTTTTGGGCACTTCAACCCCAATCAAAAATGTCCATAACTGAGGGCTCTTAAGTCCCTAAAAGGGTTTCTTCACTGCCTTAAGGAACAAGGTCAACTGATTACATCATCTCCCAGAAGTTCTCCACTGAAAAATGCTCATAAATGGTCAAGGCTGGACCATACTAAAAGCTCCATGTAGAGGTGCGATGCATATCACCTTCCCAATGTACAGGGTGCGATGCATACTGTTTTTCTCCTCTGTAGGGTGCGATGGTCGGGAATGGACAAATGGCAGGGACCAAAATGCGAGGTGAAAGATCATGGAATCTTCCAGAAGCTTCCCCTCTGACACTTGCCACTCTATTTTCGACCAGGGATGAGTAAGAGATCTTCATTCTCCAAGTGAAAGCAGGAACTATCAGAGAGAAGACACTAATCAAGATCCCAAAAGATGACTCACCTCTCTGTAATCATCTATATATGGATCCCTCATCACAGAGATCGAGGAGGCTGGAATTTTGTAATCTATAGAGAAGTGCTATTGGTATTCTAGTGTACATTCACCGTGTTGGGTGATTTTGCTTTGCTTGAGGTGAAATAAGGGCTTCTTAGCTGGAGGATGATGCTGGGTTAGAGTTACTCATGGTTGTAATCTTCTTGCTACTTTTATCTGAATAAATCTATTCTTGTTTCCTTCCATATCCTGGTGTACTTGTTTATATATGCTTGTATATGGTTAATGTACATCTGATCCTGCATTATTTATGAATTTAGATCCTTGTTTCTTGCATAGTAGTATGTTGCTGTGATTCTATATGTCCTTTTGAAGCTGAGCAGACAAAGAGCGAGCAACAAAACTCTATCAAGAAGGAGAGGGAATCGAGCGCAAGACTCAGGTTGGCCCTCTTGATTCTCCTCTCATCCTTTTTCATAAAAGGAATCAATAGTAGACTTTGATTGTTTGTTTCTAAGATAGCCACACATCTTAGTGGGAATAGCAACATCCGTATGGACACTATTCCCATATAACAAAATGGCGACTCCGCTGGGGAGAAACTAGATTACTTGTTAGCCTATCTATCCTTGTTTCCTTTATAAACATACAGACGGAGCCTGAAGTCAAGCCAGCTAGCCTTCGAACTGCATTTGTCATACAAATATAAAGTAGATCAATGCTGCTTCAGTCAATCTCCGGATTTTTGTTTATAAATTAAACAATAGATCTGCAAGCAATCTAATTGCTGTAAGTAGTGGCTTTAGTAACCTCTTAAATCACCCCTGTGTTTTTACATACATTGATCTGTACTTATTCAGCTTAAAAACCTAAACTAAACTGCAAACTATGAGTGAAGTCTCGTTCAGAGTCTCGCACTGTAACCATCGCACCCTACCTTCAAGGCATCTTGTATGCATCGCACTTCCTGAATGGAGTAACTGCGTTGCATACTGAGTTCACTGTGTAACAGGTGCGATGGTCAGGGAGGAGTGATTTTACCCTCCGACTGTGGATTTTTCTCACTGTTTTCAGTCTTATTCAAGAGTTTTTGTTGTCTGTAATTAGTGTGCTTCTATGAATACCCCCTTCTCTAGCATTATTCAGCCTCCTTAGTGTAAAGAACTATAAACATTTTTATGTATTGTGCGTCGTTTTAGTTCTCTTTTGCAAAAAATAACATAGCTGAACTGTCGTCTCTAGATCTGAAAGTGTCGTAGCTGTCGTTTTAAGTTTTAGAAAGCAATCCCATTGTTTTAGATAGTTGATTATACGGTTACTATTGCATAAGACTTGATTTACTAGTTTTAAAGTGTCGAAAAGCAATTTCCATTTCAAAATCGCAAAGTGTCTCTCTTGTTTTCACTTCGTTTTGAAAGAGAATTTTGTTGAGTACAGTCATTTTAAAAATATTTCAGTTTTTCACATAGTTTTCTTAGTTTCATTTACACATTAAGGGAGTTGAAAACCAATACATGCATGTGGATTTGCATCTTGAATGCTTGGCTTGATTTAGGACTGTGCATATTAGCGTGTGCTCTGTTCTTTGTGAAGAAAAGATGCTTGAATTTCTTCCCCTTAGTAGCTAGGATTTTCATTGCTGAAAGAAGATAAAACTTCTATTTATCATCTTAGACTACATTTAGGAATTATACATACATCACGTGGTGAACCTGAAAGGCAAACTGCTAAGCAAGATCAACTTAAAATAAATCTCAATGAATCTAACAATGCTTTGGAACTTAACGCAACATCTAGAGGTCTAGGCTAGAGACGTATTTCGGCGTTGTAAAGCCTGGTAACTATTGCTTTCAGTGCTGGTTGGGTGATTCCTCCACTCTGAGACGATAAGTGCCAGTACGGACTTGTGCTCCCACATACTGTTGCGTATATATTGGGAGACCACTATAGGTTGCATCCTTTATCCTTAGGAAGCGGTGTCTGCTGCCTTATCAATCGTAATGCACCGAACACAACATTCGGGAAGACTGACTGCCGTACTGTAAAAAGTATTCTGCAGTTTTACGATTGGTTTGGTAATCCTCTCTGCCTAGATCTCTAGAGAAGTCCATTTTGCTCCTTTTCAGACTCCTTAACGGAAAAGTTCCTCTGAGCGCTTGTCACTTCAAGCTCAATAAAAATTGAAGGCGACTAGAGTCATCTTTTGTTTTTTCTCTACTTTTTAAAATTGAAAAAACAAGTTGTATCCAAGCGTCTAAAAATTTATTTTAAATCGGAATAACGTCACAAATTCCCCCGTTGATCTTCAGGTTGAGAAAATGGAGTCTACCAACCAAGGATTTCCCCGTGAAGGAAATCCTGTCCCTTCCTATTTTGGGAGATTTGGTCCACCCCATATGGACTTTGTCATTCTAGGATTGAAATTGGTTTGCCAGTTGGCTCTTCTTCTACTCTGTCGTTCAGAAATCCCACACAATTTCCTGAACAGGTCTAACCAGCAACTAGACGACACTAGAGTTGGCTTCCCAACCTTCTAACTGTCATTGATTTCTCCTTTCCTCCTTCCTCTTCGCTTACAGCCGATAAGCTAAAAGTCAGTAACTGAGAAGAAAGAAAGCAGAAAGAGAAAGGAAAAGAAGAAAAAGGAACCAAAATCAAAAGGGAACAACCAAGTATCGTCTAGCAAAAATCCACACACTGCACAGTCAAAACCTAAATCTCCTTGCATCATTTGCAATGGAGACCACTTTCACCAAGATTGTCCCTGCATCCCTCGGATCTTAAGGGACTGGTCTCCTCGTTTGCACCACCCAGTAGCATCAACCTCTGGCAATCATGTTGAATGCTCACCGTCAACCAGTGAAAGTGAAGCACATGGACAAAGAAGGAATTCTAGACTTCCTTGTAAGTTGTGTGAAGGCGATCACGCCGTCCACCGCTGTCCCTTCCTTGAAAAGGCTAAAAGAGTTTTAGATAATCGGCCAGTTTCACCATTACGACTTCCTCTTGGATATCAAAAACTCTTGACGAGTCCTCCACCGGTTGAAAATCCAGCTGGCCCATCCTTGTGGTCAGCCGAAGCTCCTATCATTGAAAATGAACCTTCAGAATCCATACCAGATGAAAGTCAAAGGGTCGACATGGCAGTTGACCTGGTATTGCCTTCAGAGTGTTCATCTTCGAATGATACCATCACTGAAGAGAAAGAGAACGACACTGTTCAAATTCTTTTCATCAACACCGACTCCGATGAGCTTGGGGGCAGTCCTCCCATTCCTTTACCGCAGGAAGGAAGTTCATCAGAGTCCTACCCGGCTGTCTATTCGGTCCCACCACCAAGCAACCTAGTGGTTTCCTTCAACTGGAACCTACTAGGCAGACCCCGTTTACCAGCCAGCATACCATTCAGAATTATTGTACAAGCTTACAGAATGGTCATGGTTAGTACCATCATTGATGAAGGGGGTTTTGTGAGTATCCTTTCCCCAACTGCTTGGAAAGCGCTTGGTTCGCCATCGCTTTTTCCTGAAATGAGAAATCTAACAGGCTTCGACAAAGGAACCAGTCGACCTTTAGGGATCCTTCCAAATGTGCCCATTATTTTGAGAAGGAAAACTGTTCACATGAACGTTATGGTAGTTCAAGGACCTTTAGATTACAATCTACTCCTTGGACGCGACTATATTTATTGCATGGGAGCCATCGTCTCCTCACTTTTTAGAGTAATGTGTTTTCCGCATGAAGGTAGAATGGTCAAGCTCGTAGACCAAATGTCATTCCCCGGTTCACACATCGCAAATAGTAAAATTCCATCCCTGAATGGTCTTTTCATGCAAGAAATGTCTCATCGGTCTCCAGTCTGTCCACCTGATGAGCACGAGTGATTCAGGAAGATGTGACTGAAACCCAGGGGGCATGCACCCTGGTCTACTTCGACAGGAAAACTCTAGGTATAGGGTAGGTTTTGGCGAAGGATATATGACTAGTCCGATACCCGTCCGTATAGGAAAAGGGATTAGACCAGATAAGATACCTCTGTTAGAAGGTAGGCCTTTCCCGATAAAACAAATGTTTTGTCTGCAAATTGAAGGGTAACCTGGAAACTCTACTTCGCTATACCTGGGGGCATGCAAACCTTTCCGCATGTAAGTGGAGAGAAGCTATTTATTTTTTAACTTTGTAGGACCTCTAACCCTTTAAACTTGTAAGGCTAGTCGTTTCCTAACTTGCATAAAGAAAGGATCCGTGGCAAAGCTTTAGAGATGTAAGCCACTTCAAAATAGCATCTCGAATGAGACATTTTCATCATATGACTGTCGAGCAATGTTATTGCAGAGTTCAAGCTCGTTAAAAAATAAACTATCCACGAGCAGTTTTAGCACATAGTTCATGCTCGTTAAAAAACAAACATAAGTCATGAGCAAGTGTTTCTCCCCGCGTTTAAGCTCATTAAAAAATGAACGGGTAAATAACCATTGTGAATGCCTTATCGCCAACTTTTGAGCCTTGGTCATGTTCTCGCCATCACCTCCACTCTATTTTTAGCCGATCGTTCACCCCCACATGATTGTTTACCCCTTCGAGGAACATCTGCGAAGAGTGATTCTGCTAGCCATCCTTGTAACACTGCTGTGATTGGAAAATTCCAAACCTTACCTGGAATCAGCTGCTACTCGAAACTATCACTCATTCCTCAAAAACGAGTCTTCTTTAAGCTCTTTTCACCTGTCTCGTAAAATATGAAAAGATTGCTGAGCGATTGGCCTCTCCGGCTTGTTAAAAGGCATCGGAAGTGCTATCCCTCCTCTAGATTTTAATCTTTTTGGACTTAAGGGATTATTACACAAAAAGATTGAGCGCTTGTCTTGTTTGGTCGTTAAAACTATCGAAAATTCATCCCTTTTGTATTATTTTACGCTTTTTCGGACTTAAGGGATTATACAACGAAAAAGAACCTTCAGAGTCTTCTTTCCGTTTCTTTCAGACTCTCTAAAATTGAAAGAGACCAAGTTGTCTTTGTCGTTAAACTCGTTAAACTAAATAGTGACAAACTCATCCAACAAGACGAGAACGAGTTTCACTGTCGCTAGGCTCGCTAAAATATAGCGATAGGTTTGCCCGAAGGGCGGATTATAGAACAAGCATATGTTATCCTCCTCAAGCTTGACAAAAACAAAGAGGTACTGGTCAACAATGACTGGGGAAAATTGGGAAGAAAACAAGAAGAAAATTTATTGGTAGCAAGTCACTCTTGAACATGACACTTTCCTTCCACATCCATGCCGGGTTGGGTTGTTCCGTTCATTGGTCTTCACCATTGGTCCATCACGCCATCCATATTTGGGGTTAACACTACAAATCCATCATCAATGTCGTCGATATGTTCAAGAGAAGTCATTCAGACAATTCACCTATGTCTCACCCGCTGCAATACATTCATGCTTCATTCCTTCATGACCGCCACCCTGAACCCTATATCGTCAGTTTGTTTTCACCTCCAAAATAATTTGCTTCGTTCCGTGTTGTTGATGTGGGATTCATTAAGGCCCTCCTGCGATGGGTCGCTTCTTGTTGACATCAGCTCATTATCCAAGAAGTTGACTTAGGAACAACCCTTTCAGTACTTTGAAGCTTGCATGCCTCAATGACAAGTTTCTCACTGTCGGTGACAAGTTTACATCAATGGCCTTCGACCGAGAGATTTTGCATGGTGTTCGACACCAAGTCCCTTTTCACACCACGTAAATTGTATTGTAGTACCTTTAGGGTCATTGTCATTATTGGTGATTCCTCTCGCGCCTGTTAACAACTTACATCATTGG
>APFE030423466.1:20651-128997 GCA_000404065.3 Pinus taeda | reverse complement strand
CATCATTGGTTGGTAATCAGGCGATGTCTTTCCATGTTCGACTCCAAAACATTTTTCACATGGATCGACTTGTACTCCAAGTGAAGATTGGCCGAGTTTGAAGACCCCAGATCTAGTTTCATCCATCCGAGCTATGATATATTCAGGAATATAAAAACATCCAGTGTACATCATTGCCAAATAGATGATCATCCAAATCAAAGGATGATGTGTCCATATCATTAGTCTATCACACAGATGATCGTCTGTCCTATGTACATGAAAATGAGTTTATAAAGCTGAGCATGGGAATGCCCGCCTCAGCCATATCATGAAAAAAAAATGTTGTCAAATAATGTATTGTATTGTATCTTATTACAGGTCGCCTCCTAGCTCAGAAAAACTTCAGATCCTCATAGTAAAGCATTTCACCCGACATCAAAACGATTAACGACCTCATGCTTTAGGGGGAAACTGTTATAGACATTTTTGGGCACTTCAACCCCAATCACAAATGTCCATAACTGAGGGCTCTTAAGTCCCTAAAAGGGTTGCTTCACTGCCTAAAGGAACAAGGTCAACTGATTACATCATCTCCCAGAAGTTCTCCACTAAAAACTGCTCATAAATGGTCAAGGCTAGACCATACTGAAAGCTCCATGCAGAGGGTGCGATGCATATCACCTTCCCAATGTACAGGGTGCAATGCATATTGTTTTGCTCCTCTGTAGGGTGCGATGGTCAGGAATGGACAAACGGCAGGGACCAAAATGCGAGGTGGAAGATCATGGAATCTTCCAGAAGCTTCCCCTCTGACACTTGCCACTCCATTTTCAACCAGGGATGAGTAAGAGATCTTCATTCTCCAAGTGGAAGCAGGAACTATCAGACAAAAGACACTAATCAAGATCCCAAAAGATGACTCACCTCTCTCTAATCATCTATATATGGATCCCTCATCACAAAGATCGAGGAGGCTGGAATTTTGTAATCTATAGAGAAGTGTTGTTGGTATTCTGGTGTACATTCACAGTGTTGGGTGATTTTGCTTTGCTTGAGGTGAAAGAAGGGCTTCTTAGCTGGAGGATGATGCTGGGTCAGAGCTGCTCATGGTTGTAATCCTCTTGCTACTTTTATCTGAAAAAAGTTATTCTTGTTTCCTTCCATATCCTGGTGTACTTGTTTATATATGCTTGTATATGGTTAATGTACATCTGATCCTGCATTATTTATGAATTTAGATCCTTGTTTCTTGAATAGTAGTATGTTGCTGTGATTCTACAGGTCCTTTTGAAGCTGAGCAAACAAAGAGCGAGCAACAAAACTCTATCAAGAAGGAGAGGGAATCGAGCACAAGACTCAGGTTGGCCCTCTTGATTCCCCTCTCATCTGTTTTCATAAAAGGAATCAATAGTAGACTTTGATTGTTTGTTTCTAAGATAGCCACACATCTTAGTGGGAATAGCAGCATCCACATGGACACTATTCCCGTATAACACTTGGGACAAGTGCCTAATTTGAAGTTCGAAGATTGGGATCTTGCCGACCACGAAAAATTCCCTCACTTAGTGACCGTGCAGCTCATGAAGCTGAAGTAGAACACCATGATGGGAGCTATAGAGTTGGATCCGTGCAAGTGGTTACATGGAGTCGAAAAGGCAGGGTTGTTAAACCTACTCTGGGTGCCACATTACCATTGTGCCCCAGTGACTATCTTCATCATCAAGTAGTTGCTCTGCCTGGTGCATGGTGTGCGTTTGTGGCTGGAGCAGCCCATCCCCATCACGAACCACTTAATCCATCAAATTACTCGGCTCCCGTGTAAGGGAGAGGACCCCACATACATTTCGGAGGGTAAGAGCAGTGATTTGGCCATCGTAGAGGCCATGCAAAAGAAATACAAAATGGAGAATAAAAACAGGGGCTATGCAATGTCCAGCATCAACAACAAAGCATTCAGAGTTTTGATTCAGATACTCGTAGAAAAGGTCATGCAGAAGTGCCGTGCGGATGAGGTGCCCACGTCGGTGGTTGCACTTGCTGAACACTACGTGGAGGGGGTCCAGTTTAATTGGTCCGAGTTTTTGTGCAAGGATTTCCTGGAAAATTTCTGCGAGGAACAAGAACAAGGGAAAACCTTCCACTATGTGTGGCTTATGCTGTCCATAGTGCTGGTCGCTTGGGAATTTCCAGAAGACAGCTAGTTCCCCACAATTGCAAGGGATCTCTCAGAGGCTATGAAGTACACTTCACTGTGGGCCACTAAAGACACGAACCGGATCTGCAACAGTAAAATATTCTGGGTGTTCATGGATATGAACATCATAATGGGGATTAAACGCAAGCCATGGTTATCACCCACTGTCTACAATAGCCTGCAAAGTTTTGCAGAGTTTAAAGCAGACTTTCATCACATCTACCTCAGGGCATGCAAGGACCCTCTAAAGAAGTGGAACGAACTGCCGTATATAGCCACTGATGATGTGATCTTCAATGTACTTGAGACGTGGCCACTGGAGTGGCGCGTTCTAGACATCTCTGCGCTGGAAATATCTACTGGCAGAAGAAGGAGGAGGAAAAACTGCGCATGGCACAGTTGGTAGAAAAGAGAAGGAAAGAAGCAACAACAGCAAAGGCGTAGGAGGCGCGAGATGCTCTGCAGACAGCAATAGAACATTAAAGGCCGCAGCAGCAGCACACAAGGCAACAAAGAAGGCGTGCGAGGGCCAAAAGTTGCCTTTGTCGGAGAAGGAGCAAGAGATGGAAACAAAGGTAGAGGAGGGTGGCGTAGACCCATAGACAACATCGACACTATTAAAGTGTCAGCGGCTGAGTGAACGGATGAGGTTGCGCAAGAAGGTAAAAGCGTCGAAGCTTTTTATCGACCTGATCACCCTTACTGAGGGTGATCTGCACAATATAGGGGAGACAGTGTGCGACGTCACCACAGAGGCCCTCTAGAACTTTGCGGAGGAGAATTAGATTGTGTTGGGGGCCCTTCGAGCGTAGATTCAAGAGTTGTAGGTGCACACTCCTTAGGCTAGTACTCTTTTGACCAGCCTCACAGTAGGGATAGCTACAACCGAGGAAATGCTACGCGCTCGTACAACCAACACAATAGTGCTACTAGAAGGGGCACTTGTTACAACAAATGAGGCTGATAGGCCTATAGTCAGTACATTGAAAGGTATAGGGATCAACATGGCCGTGCTCCCATGGGAGATGATCTATGTTCTGCAGGATGGGATTACTGCAGAACTGTGGGCTAGGGAGAGCCGTGTGTTGTAGGTGCTGAGTGAGCAAAAGATCAACATGGAGAATTTGAGCTTGCAATGCGACGAGGTCATGTCTCAAAATAGGTAGATGGTGCAGGTACTTGAAGAAGCCTACCAGATGGCCCCTGAGCTGGCCATCCCAATAGAAGCACCAATAGAGGTGTACATATAGAGATTAGCATCAAGGATACGTGAGGTGCGAGAAGAAATATCCAAGCTTTAGCTAGAGCTGAACCTTTAGATCATAGAGATGAGATTAAAGGCACAGCCTTCAACTCCTCCAGAGGTAAGGGAAAAACACGCCAACGCCATTACATCAGGGCTGGAGGAGATCAATAGTGCAATAAGGGACTACACCAGAATGTTGGAAGAATCATTCAAGGTCCTCACAAATCTACAGGAGGACCCGAACATACAATGCTTAGAAACAGAGGCATGTGAGCTACAACAACAGTACGACAACATTAAAGGGGCCATGCAAACGATGTCCCTCACTTAGAGGCTTGCGCGAATGCAACAAGCCAAAGTGCTTAAAGAGAAAGTAGACGTAGCGCGACACAATGAACCAGTTTTGAAGGTGTGTGTTCAGCCTTGGATTGATGAGGCCTTCGTAATCACAACAACAATTGAAGGCAAGTTCGTGCAGATGCAGGGAACACATGAATAGATATAGGGAAGTAGTTCTGACACCGTGGTCTCGAAACAACGCATACAAGAAATACATAAGGCAGCCACTTAGTGTTCTACCGACCTTGCAATATTCTGAGCAGAGTTGGGAGGTCTCTGTGCGAAGATCTCCGCACCGACAGAGTGACTCGAGGGCGAGTCACGATGTTTGTGTTGGGGGCCTGTTGGGTGTGGGATCCCCCCAAGACAAGTTTTGGAGCTTAAAGCCCAAGTTTTGACTAAGTCCATTGTAAAGACTCTGCAATTTGTGGGCACAGAGCGTGAAGTTGTAATAGAGTCATAGGGTTTTTCGCCCTCATTTTTGTAATGTAATGTCGGTTTGAGAGATCTATCCATGGTCTGCAGACCATGGGATTGTATAAATAGAGCGAGGCTCTAAGTAGTTAAAGAGGGGATTTAATGAATGAATGATCATGATATAGAAGCATACCAGAGTATTTGAAGTGTAAGGTCTAGTTTTGGGTTGTAGGGTAGGAGAAGGCTCTGCAGCTGAGCACGCAAAGGCCTAGTAGTCCATAGCTGAGTGCACGGACCCCTGCAGCTGAGTGCACAAGGAAGGTTGAGTCTGTAATTTTTGGAAGCATTAATAAAGAGAATTTTTACCATATTTTTGTGTGTCTTTTCCTGTTTTATGCATTGAAGTATATTGGATATGAATTGCAAGTTTACTGTTTATTTACTGCGTGAACTTATATAAATGTGCTGAGTAAGTGAATATAACATAAGGTATCTATTTATGTGAAGATAACTAACTGTTATAAGAAGATAAGTAAGACCCATGGTATGACTTGGGGAAATAGTGCAGATCGTTGCTCCAGTAGTGTGAAAGCCCCATAGCCCTAGGTTAGGGTTGCGCGAAGGCGAACATAACAGGGCGTGAAGGCCCCATAGGTCAAAAAAGTGTGCAAAGTAACCTGCACGAAGGTATTCATAGTTGTATTAAATCAACCCCTCAGACATCTCAAGGGTGCAGAAACTTGGTTCCAGCATCCCCCCATACTGCTTCAGGTGAGACCTCAGTCCGTGCTCCCTGGACTGTTGCCTAAAGGGCTAGTAGTACAGGGATTTGTTTGGCTAAATTAACTCCGAACCTGGGTCAGTCCCCAACAAGCCAATGCTCAACTACAACTTGAGGCTGAACTGGTGTTGATATTGTGGCAACCTTGTTGTTCTTCCCCTTGACCCAGCTTCAGGGATTCCAACCAACTTTCCTTCACCTCTTTTGAGTTTTAACCTTGTTAGCATGACACAAAACTAGAAAAAAATAGTCCTTCTTTGCACACGCAAATCTAGTAAGAAAAACCAATTCTCTTGTTAGAGCCTAGATTTACCTTAGGTTGAAAAGGTAAGCTTCTAGGTCCACATCAAACCACACTCAACCTCATAGCTAGCCTTACGAGGATAGGAGAGGGCTCTCATCGCGTCAATCTTAGTAAAAGATAATTGATGGGGCTTGAGATGACTGAAACAAAATCTAATCTTAGGCTAGGTATGAAGTGCAAGGATTTGATTTGATTTTTGGGGGTTTTTTGTTGGAAAAGGGAAAGGCAAATTTGGGTCCGGGGATGAGGCCAAATTTTTATAGAGTTCTGATTGGGGCAAGGAAGGAAATCATTTTGATGCTTTGGATTGAATGGATGGATGGATCAGATTGGTGAGGAGCCAAGGAGGGCAAGCGAGTCTCAAGAGTCCTCCTCAAACAGATGAAAACATTGAAAATTAAACCAAATTTCAAGGCAGAGCACAGCAGTGTAGTGAATTCTACCTTAATCACTCATTTGTTTAATTTCAGAAGTAAAGAAAAGGGAAAATGATACACATAAACATCAGTGAACTTACAATTACATAGAGAAAAACACCATCAAAACACAGAGCCACATGGATCCCAACAAGTGCTACAAAACCCTGGTCTTTCCTTTGCCAAAAATGCAAAAATCAAATGTACAATGGAGTGCCAAGAAATCCCAAGTGTCCAACCCTGAAAATGACTGAGAAATTACATGATATAGACAAGCATAAATCTTTCCCATGCCTCTAGGGGTCAAGCTCATCATTCTAGGAGCTGTTTCAACCAATTCTAAACAAAGCACTGAAATCTAGGCAATCCAACAACTTGCCTCTATAAGGTAGGAAACTGATTCATTCATTAAAATTTCACTTTTTAGTGAATGAATCTTCTAGAACAAGTAAATATGTGCCAAAATTACATCATAGTCATCAAGTTACATCAAGATAGATCAATAATTACATCAAAAAGCAAAACTAGTCAAAAGTAGGCGAATTTCTGAGTTGTACAGTGAAAAATAGGCAAAAATCCTCTATGCGATGTGACCAAAATCTCCATGCGTAGCACACTTTGGGGCTGATTTTGAGGTGCTTACCGACATCCAAATTGAGCCCAAGATAGCTCCTTGGAAAGCCCTGCCTGTCTACTTTCCAACCCAAGTTAAATTTCTTGATTTGGATGTCATTTTCACCTCCAAAACTTCATTCTCCCAAGGCTGCTTCCTATGGGTGCAAAAGGTGGTAGAAATGTCATTTTTAGGGTGTTTTTGACCCTTTAGGCAACCCAGAACTTGATGAAATCTCTTGGCCATTATTGAGCATGCATAATTTATCATAAAAAACCCAAAAATATCAAGTTTTCCTCCAGAAGATGTCCCAATCATAAGCACGCGCCAAGTGGCGCTACACGTCGGGCAGAAAACTTTGTTTTGTAACCAAGAAATTCAAAAATGACAAAATTTGTTCCAAATTCCTAGAAATTTGAGCTGAAAGTGCTTCATCAAGTACTATGCTTAGCCAAGAAACTTCAGCCAAAATCATGCCTTTTCACTCCTCCTCGATGCCTTCTTCATCTATGCCGCCTGAGGTGAAAATGAAGAGTTTGGTGCTTTATTTTGCCCAATGTGTCAAAGTCAAATGAGGGACTCTGGGAAAAAATGGGTAGTGAGAATGGAGTTTATCAAGTGAGATTTAAAATGTGAGGACAGTCACTTGACTGTTTGGGGACTTGAGGATTTTACAGGTGAAATGAGAGAAGGAGAGTGATAGGGAATGGTAGGTTTTAGGGATAGGGATAATAGAACTTAGGAATAAGTGATTTGGTAATTGGAAGCACGGGCTTAGTGAATTTTGGGGATATCTTAACTTGGGGAATAAGGGAAGTAAGGAGAGTATGGAATTACGGAGTGATGAGGTGAGGGGATACTTAGTTGTAACGCAAAACCCTAGCAGCAATCTCCTTGGGGTATTTTAAAAGGCAGGGTTTGATTGTTTTACACAAGCACCATGAAATACACACCATCAAAAACCATTAATATTGGATGAAAAACCATGAATGAAGTTCAACCTACTCATATCAATGCGTTTTGGGCGATTTTGGAGCGAATTTAGTAATTTTTTGGCTTCCTGGTTGTATGCGCCGTGCCTCCCCAGTGCGCTGCGCCCGTGCTTTTTTACACTGTGTGTTCACGCCTAGTTCACTCCTCTTGCCCAGTGCACTGCGCTTGGTGCTTGCAACAAATTTTCGCCCAAATTTTCCTCTGACTCACCAAAATCGCTTGGCTCTTCTTGTCTTTTCCAAATGAGCTTATCCAATGAAGGAATAGCTCATAAACCAATAGTTTTTGAAATTTTGGCCCATGACACCCGCTTTCATAATATTTGCAGAACTTTTGGCACCTTCACCTTTTAATACAAACTCTGATTTTGTTTCCATTTGATTTGTTGAATTGATGGTGAAACTCTGTCTATTTTTGCAGGGATGGATGTCATTGGATTTGGCAAAGGAGACTAGGGCTGCGCCTGAAGGACTTTACAACTAAAACAACTTTGAAAATCACCTGTTATTTATTACAAAAGATGAAATTTGACAAATTTTCTTCAAAACAGAGTTTTGAAGAAAATTCATGATCAAGCGATATGACTATGAAATTTTGCAATGAAAACTTATTTCGAAACTCCCTCATGTGCTTGCTAGCATTATTAGCCATTTTGAAGACTAAACTTGTGAAACCCTAGATCTAATGACTAAAATGATTTTTTGCAGAATGCACATGACTTTAAAATTGACTTTGATGAGCAGACATGGACCAGCAGGTACATGACATGTGGGAAGTATGGAAACAAGACCCTACCGTCAGAAGATCGATGCTCCGAATGGAATACAGGTGATCGAGCGGAATGAGACACCTAAAATGAAATGCAACAAAAGAGGTTTTGATCTTTGACGAGGGCTTGAATAGACCGACTCTAACAGCTCTGATACCAACTTGACCTTAAATGGAGCAGATTAGTAATGCTATTCTAATTCCCCATTCAGAATAAAACCCAATATTATTATCATTTTCTTATCAAGTGCTTAAGGATTCACCATTTTTTCTTAATTAACTGATTCCCATGAGATTTTCTTATGTAAATTTTATACACAATTTAACATAAAATATATGCTGAACAACAACAAAATAACAAAAAAGAAGATCAAAATACAACACACAACACAAATATTTGGTGAGGAGTTCACCCCTCTAGGGCTATGTCTCCTTGGTCTAGCTTCCAATGCTCCAACCTCTCTGTTATGCTCAAAATTACAAAAAAAATGTGTTTACAATGCTCAAATGCCTCTGAAAAATGGCTATCTAGCCCCTTTTTGCAACCAATTTGGTGGAAAACTAAAGAAGTTATGACTTCTCCTAATTCTCCCACTATTTGTTCCACAAATTGCTCCAAACCTGACAAAACCAAAAATTTCACTCCAAAATCCGCTAATTGAGCGAGAATTTTGCCGAGCAGTGGGCCTTAATCCATCAGCTGACTGTTTTATCACAAATCACAATTGGTGAGGACTAGTGGGCTTAAGTTTTGTGTACACGGCGGGGATTGTGTGATTGCGATTCCGAGGACCCGACAACATTATAAAATGTTGCATATAACCTTATCACATTTGGATCCTTTCGCCAATCACAATTGTGAAGTACCAACGATCTTATATTTATGTGGGACTCTTCCCTGTTTGCGATATGCAATTTCCATATGACATCGCAACTTGGTACCTGCCGGGGGCTGATTCTTCGTAACAGTGACCCTTCACTGATCTACGATTACGATCGCATTGCAACCTAATACCTGCCAGGGTTGATTTTTGCAATTTCTTCCCTGTTACGAAGTGCGATTGCGATTTATCACATCACAACCCTGGCCTTGCTTGGGGCTGATTCTTTAACACAACCCACCTGTGACATGCAATTCTCGATATACAGGGGCCAATGGCAGCCTGCCACTTGACACCTCCTCATTCGCCGAAAGACCTTGCCACAACATCTAATACTGCCATGTAAGCAAGTCAAATATGAACTTTGACTTGCTCTAACGTCTGCATACGAGCTCGGATTTGAGTTCCGTTCACATCATTGGAATAATAATGATGAGCTCTTCGATCTAAAGCTAAGTTTAACAAAATCCGACACTTTGATTTTTGAGCATAATTTTGAGCACTTGATCATTTGATTCTCACCCTTGTGAGCATTGTGGTTAGCACACTCATATGTCAGACAAATGTTCTAGAAACAAGACCCCTACAAAAATGAAGTTTCAACTTAGATGAATTGCTTCTTAGAATGATCTTCAACAACCAAGAAGATATACTAGTCATGCCACAAAATTTGTTCTCGAGTATTGACATGTCTTGTACTGCAGATTTCTTCATCTTCTCACCTTGTATCTGACAGGAGGGGATTGATGGTTAGCTATTTACTTTGAAGGTTTATCGAGCCTAAGACACAACTTGAACCAAAGCCAATTACTAGAGACTAGAGCCAGAGTCATCCATAGCGAGATTCAAAGTTGTATCCAAAGACAAATTTATGCTTCATGAGCATGTTTTTGGTTAGTAGCCTACATTAAACCACCACCTGTAGAAGAATTTAGCTTCTTCTACACCAGTTTGTAGTCATCTTCAAATCGAAACCAATTTGTGGGCATCTTAAAACCATCATTAAAGAGTACTTCCACTAGCAAAAGGCTTCATCTTCTAGCTAGATTTTAAAGTGTTCTAGGAATTGTTTTTAGCCTTAGTTATAGAGTTGGTGGTCAACCTTAAACCACCATCAGTAGAGAGCTCATGTTCTTCTACTTCATTTGGTTTGTGGTCTTCCTTAAAACACCATTTCAGAGAGCACATTTAGCCATTGGATGCCATGAATTTTTGCACTTTAGCTCTCTTCTTGGACTTGTACACACCCCTTCAGATTAGGGGGGGAAGGTTGGAAACCTAATCCATTAGGGTTATGGTAAGGAAATAATATAGGTCCAAGAAACCTTGGAAGTTGTATCCAATGATATAAATGCTATATTTATATGTATATCAATGTTAATGAAAGTTGAATTCATTCTAACAATTTCTAAGCTCTATGGAGTTTTGTTTGAGTTGTTCATTTGTATAATGGTGAAAATCAATAAGGAGTGTTGTTTTAGAAATGGAAGAATTAATTGACGTGAAGTTTAGTTATTAGTGATTGAATTGTTGATATTTAATTTTGGGTTCAATGGAGTTTAAAATATGTGTACTTTCAAAACACTACAATTTTTCCAATATTGTTGAATTGAATCAATCCTGGGGAATACAACAAGTTGTATGTTAAGAAGGAAACATAGTACCAAAAATATTATTTCTTAGAGCCAAAGGTTAAAGAAAGGTGTTGAAGCAAGGATTTGGGTGAGGCACTTTCAAATACAAAAATAACACACTGAGTTGTTTGGAGGCCATGAAGGTGAAATATCAATGGTTATACAATAGATATTGTAATAATAATTCACAATGATCAAATAAAGAATGTTTTGTTATAAATGGAAGAATTAATTGCTGTGAAGTTTAATTATTGGCGATTGAATTATTTATATTTATTTCTCGGTCCAGTGGAGTTTAAAAAATGTGTACTTTCAAATTACAATACAATTTTTCCAATAGGGTTGAACTGAATGAATCTGTGGGAGTAAAAATGGTAGGCTAAGAAGGAAACACAATGCCAACAATATTATTTTTTAGATGCAAAGGTTAAAGAAAGGTGTTGAAGCAAGGATTTGGGTGAGGCACTGTCACATGCACAAATAGCAGACTGAGTTGTTTGGAGGCCATGAAGGTGAAACCTTAATGGTTACACAATTGATATTGTAATAATAGTTCACAGTGCTCAAGGATGATGGATTTGAATGCACATCCTGTATTCAATAAGGGCAAACACAATTTGTATGAACATGTTAATTGTTGTGTGGTCTTTGCCATATTCATGAGTGCTGATAATGAATTACATCCTTTCCATCTCTTCATGAAGAGATCATGTTCAAGGCTGATCACGTATTGAATGGAATTGTTATTACTAGTGATGAGTAATATTCTTTTCATCTTCATGAAGAGATCATGTTCAATACTGATATCGTGTTGAATGGAATTGAATCAATGGATCTTACTACTAATTATTTAGTCTTTTGCACCATGGTGGGTTGATGTAGTGCCTATTTGATGCTAGGTTATTTGGGCTTTTGTTTTCCCTTCTTTTCCTCTATCAAATCCTACAATCTCAAATTTACTTTAATAGTTGACATATTTGCACAACTTGCGTAGAAAGGAATATGATAATAAATTCATAGTTAAGATGAATATATGATACTCCATAACTTTGTGAAACTAGTAAAAAAATCATTCACCTTTTTATGTTTAATGTTTTGTACTTGAAAATGTTGCTCTTCAAAATTACTACTCCAGAAACCCCATGGCACTTTTTATCTACCTTTTTATTAACAAATTTTGCAGGAACATATGTATTACAATTTTACAATTGGTTTTGGGTAATGTTAATGTGAAATACATGGATGTATTATGTAATTCACTATGTTATTATATGGGCTTATGCTTGATTTTGGGTAAATTTCATGTGATAACATACATGTTCCATGTAAAATATTTAGAATATCCTTTACTAATGTTATTGTATGGTTTTAATTTGAGCTAGTTTTAGTTGGACATAGTAACATATATGGATTGCCTTTTTTGGTTTACTTTTATGAATTCTTTCTCTTTCTTTCCATTACTTCTTTTTTTGTGAAGCTCTTCTTGTTACTTCAGTTCCATTTCAATTCTTGCACAAAACATAAAATAATGTTGATTAGAGATAGATATATAGTCATGTCTTTGGATGTCCCTTATGTGTGTATACGCGTGTATTGAAATATCGTTAGAAATCTATAATAGTGTGCTTCTTTATTAGTCATCAATTCTTGGTATTACATGACAACTGTAGCAAGTCTAATAATAATAACAATCATCTAATTTTAAGGTTACGAACAAACTAGACACCAAATTGGTGTATGGAACCCCCTTGTTTGTAGAATAGTGGACCCATCTTTGTGTGACGATTTGACAGCTAAAAATATACCTACAAAGGCATACACACTCTACACCACCTTAAGTTTGAACTTGTGATCTCTTAGAAAGAATTATATGTTCTTAATGATTAAATCTCAAATTAATAGCAAGCATCTTCCACTAATTCCTTTCATTCCTTCGTACTTCCTTAAGATAGTTCTCCTTTTCACTGATAAAAAAATAAAATGAAATCTCACAACATACCTTTCTTACTACAATTATCCAACAAAAATTATTACTACAATTATACAACAAAAATTATATGAAATCTCACAACATACCTTTCTTACTACAATTATCCAACAAAAATTATTACTACAATTATACAACAAAAATTATTTATTTTGCAAGACGAGGTCATATGGAAATATTTGTTTGGGTTTTCTGTCGAGTTTCTAGAAGTTTTTCCACCTAGTTTTTGAATTCTTCTAACTTTTGAATTCTTGTTCCTTTCACACAATTTCACGAAATGCTCTTTTTCTTAAAAGAACATTGCGATGGCAACACTCAATGCCATCTTCATCATAAATTATGTTCAAATCTTCTCCACATTGCACACAAATTTGAGTTGCTTGTTTTATATGTGTGGATAAATGTAAATAATCCACTCAAAACAAACCCCCAAGGACAGTGACATCGCATTTATTAAAATTGACATCAATTATTCAAATCCCGTTAGTTCCCTTTAGACACCTGATAACATGAATAATTTATGTTTACATTGATCACAATAAAACACATAATTGGATGGTTATATATATAAATAATTTTAATTTTGATTTTGCTAACTATTTTGAAGAATAATTATTATATATATATTATATATATATATATATATATATATATATAATTAATTAATTTATTTAATTAATTTTGAAAAGCCCAACTTCTTTCCTAATATGTAAATGCCCAATTTCTTTAATATTGATTAAAAGTTTTTTTTAAGCTATTTAATGTTTTTCTTTGAAGAATTAGTTTAGTGTATGGTTTTTTACAACTAAACATGATGCTTATCATTGAGGTTTTAATTATTGATATATAATAGAATTTTTAATATTTAAATATTGAGGTGTTTAATTATTGATATATAATAGAATTTCTAATATTTAAATGTTTTAGCTTTTTTATATATTGTAAATTAGTGTAATTGTAATAAATTAAATGTGTGGTAAATGTGGTTATACATTGGATACTTAATAATATATTTCACATTGTGAAGATTTAAAAACCATTCAAAATTTAATTAAATTATAATTTATTTAAAAATTATTGTTAATTATAAAAAAAATTAATATGTGATTTAAATATATATACATTTAAAAAATATGTAATAAAGATTTTTAAGCATAAAGATTCACTCCCACTTTATCACACATATTCTTAATTTGTAAATCTGCTGTGTTATAATACCATGGATTACTAATACCACATGTCAAAAACCCATAACTCCATTGAAAATGCAACAATAAAATCTTAGTTTGACCTTGCCTTGGTCAAACTAGAGAAAATTCGAATTTCCACATCAATAGACATCTTGGAGGTAGTTGATTGAGGTGACATGGCACTTGTCACTCAATTAACTTAGTTAATTCGAGTTGGGGAAGCTTGAGTTTAGATAAGCATGCATGGTTGCTAATTTGTAGTAATCTAATTCAATTAAATTGTGTTATTGTCAGTTAAACTAGTTCCAACTATTGGAGGAACTAGTGGAAGATCAAGTGTGACTTTAGTTAAACTTAGTGATCATCCAAATAACTAATCAATCAACCCAAAATAATTGTTGCATGCAAATAATTCAAGTTACCTAGTTGAGATGGAGATTCCAAGGTAGTGTACTATTAATTGTAGACTATTCCAATGTGTACATGTGATGCATGCAATCAGAGATCCAACCTTATGGATTGTGCAATAAATTGAGGCAAAAATCCATAAATAATAGGGGCTAATTCCTCAAGGAAAAATGCAAGGAAATATGGGCTTGGAGGGCTTGAAATTTGACTAAGTGTTGGCTAGAGTTAGTTAGTCAGGTAGATAGATAGACTATACACTTGCAGGTTGTGCTCAGAATTGAGAAAGCATATGTATTGCATCTCTATTATTTGATTAATGCAATACAGATAAGAGGGATTTTGAGCAATTTCTTTCCCCTAGATAAATATCTGTGCATGTGTGTTAATTCTTATTGCATGTATATGATTTGTGTTTTAGATTGTGAATTGAATTCCGTAGAGTAGTAGCGTAGGTTTGCGTGTTGTGATTTAGTAAATTTCATAAGTAGTTTCAATTCTACACCATAATTTATACATGGTATCAGAGCAAGATTCACATTAGAGTAGAAGTTCGAAGTTATTTATCCGGAAGATCAAATTTGCAGGATCAATGTAGTAGAAATTATTCAATTAGAAGGATGGATTTCTATGGAATAAGACTCGAGTATGCCCTTGAGGGAAGCTTGAATTTTGTTGATTGGAAGGAATGCATGGAGGCAATGCTGGAAGACAATGGATTGAAGGAATTTGTTGATAATGACATCCCAAAACAAGGAATAGTTGATGCCTAGAATCTAGCAGAATGGAAGAAGTGTGTAGCCAAGGCAAGGAGAATACTATTGGAGGGAGTACATGACCACATTGTCTCCAATATCCATGGGAAAGAAACTCCTTATGCAATGTGGAAGGCATTGACAGATCTGTTCCAAAGTATCAATGACCGTAGGAAACAAGCACTCAAGGATAAAATTCAAATTATCACGATGAAAAAGAATGACTCTATTTAGAAGTATCTTAGCAGGTTTAAACAATGTCATGATGAACTTGCAAAAGTTGGTGTTACAGTTTCAGATGATGATTTGGTAAGCCTAGCCCTTCCAGGCCTTCCCAAGAGATGGCATAGCTACCAAGATTCGGTGAATGGGAGGGAGAAACTACCAAATTGTGAACACCTATGGTCTGATTTGGTACAGGAGGAAATAAGGAAGAATATCAGAGATGGGACTTCATCCAAGGGTGAGGATGAATAAAACTTTGCATTGGTTGGAAAGGGAAAGAAGGGAAAAGGGAAGAAATATCAAGCTATTATGAATATAATTTATATCAAATAAAATAAAATAAAATACAAATAATAAATAATCCAGTAATGATTATTTAAATAACCATTAGTTAAATGGAAAGGCATGTCTAAAAGACATGCCGAGTCATGAAGGGGAACCTTCCTAGGCATATAAGTAGGCCCTCATTGTAAGATTCATCACTCTTGTACTATTCATCTTATTAATAAAAATATTACTACAATACATTGTGTGTTTACAATTAAATCACAACATCTTTAATTTTTGTCGCTTTAGTGGTATCATAGCCATCCAATCCTTTGAATGTTATTTGTTACACAATTTTCCATTAAGTTTAGGTCCTGAAATCATGGAATTAAGTGAATATCATAAATCTAAACTATTAGATTAAATTGAAGAAGAATTACAACAAATACAACAAACAAAAAAATCATTTTCAAAATCATTAAAGGCTTTTAAAACAACGGATTTAATACCTACAATAGAAATTGACATTAATGTCAAAAGAGATGAAATTGTTGAAAATACAAAACTCAAAGATGTAGGAGCTATAGATGAGACTGAATCTAAGGAAGATATTGATTTCTTGACCTACCAACATTTGATGAATTTAATTTCATTGTTGATATCTTACCTGCCATTAAAACCCATAGTGTAAATGCTGAGAGTAGAGATGCTGGATTACCTTCCTTACAATCAAATTTCATTGTTGATTCTTTACGTGCCATTTATTCACACAATATGAACAATGACGTGCCTGGTGCAAGTGCTATGAACCCCAACTTTGTCGATGATCATTTGCAATTAAAAAAATTAAGGCAACACGAAAGCAATTAGTTGGAAAATTTAGCGAGCCGACATCATCAAATTAGAGGAATGCTAAAAGGTAGCGAAAGCCAAAAGTGAGGGAGGAAGACAAAATTTAGATATTTTCGCAAAATATTATGCGTAGATTTCCTTGACCAACAATATTATTTTGAAAACAGTTGCGACAGAGAAATTTGGTGAAAAAGAATAAAGAAGTGAAGAATCCAAATGACGAGTTCAAGAAACTAAATGAGAAGTTACAAGGTATCAAAAAATTTAGTCCCTCCATAAGAATAATGTATGCTTGTCTATTACAATGTCTACTGAACCATCCCAATAGTTCTCCTTTTAACAAACCAATGAGTTCAGATTTTTGGGTTGGCATTGAAAAGTATTTTGAAATTATCAAGAAGCCCATGGACTTGGGAACAATAAGGTCCAAGTTAATAAATAATCAATATTCTACCCAAGTGGAATTTGCAAATGATGTTAAATTGACATTTGACAATGCAATGATGTTCAATCCTCCCGACCATGAGGGGTATATCATGGCTGAAGAGCTGTATGATATGTTTATTTTTGAATCGAAGTCCATTACAATAAAAATGTTGACATAACTTAAAATATCAAGTCCAATGGAAGAGAAATCCATGTGTTTGATCAATGCAACAGTAATTGATAAGGCTCGACCAAATCCAAATCTGATGAAGGCTAACAATAAAAATATCAATAAAAATATGATGGTAAATACCGAGCCTCACTAGAGAAGACGATGGAATATTTGTTTGAAAAATTACCCGAGGACATCTGAAAGATAGTAGTAGAATTTATGAATAGACACATTGAATTTTTCTCTATTGATATCAAAAGTGGGTATGCTTATATGGATTTAAGCATCTTAGGAATCAAACGACTATATGAGCTTCATGAGTTATTGACTGACTATTTGGAAGGAAAGGGGGAAAAATCAACCAGGATGGTTGCCAATTAATTACTATTGTAGAGACAAACAGTGGTAGTTATGAGATTGTATACGATGATAAAATACCAATATCTATTGAAGTGATCAAGGTTGTTGGTAACCAAGTTGTTATGAGAGTTCCATACAAAAAATTGTCAAAAGTGCCTGCAACTCTACAAGACCCCAACCACACATATTGTGGCATATATATTTTATTTATCCTAAATGTAGATCGAGATGTAGTCGGTGGCAGCAAAGGTGGTCTAATCATTAATGACATTGTATTACTTTGTAGTGAGTTGAAGTGGAAATGTTGGAGTACACATATTAAATGCGAATTTGGATAATGAGAAGAACAGTGGAAAATCTCAATGATGGAGAGCCTTGTAGAAGCATTGCACGGACATGACTGTATGGATCCTTAACTACTGGGCATAAAAAAATAAATAAAAAAACTTTATTAAAATTAAAAATTACCTTATACATAATTTCCATAAAGTCACCTTAAAAAAAAAAAATAATAATAATAATAAAACAATATTTTATATAAAATAATATATATAATCGAAAGGGAAATGTAAAAACTTTGATTCCAACATAGTAGTACTAATGACTTGCACATGCCAAAATAATGTGAGCAAATGAAGAAATTATTAGTGATTAAGATTTGAGGACAAAGCTTTTTGAATAAAGGGGCATTGTTATGAATATAATTTATATCAAATAAAATAAAATAAAATATAAATAAATATAAATAATAAATAATCCAATAAGATGATTTAAATAACCATTAATTAAATGGAAAGACATGCCTAGTAATGAAGCGACACCTGCCTAGGTATATAAGCAAGCCCTCATTGTAACATTCACCACTCTTGTACTATTCATCATATTAATAAAAATAATACTACAATACATTATGTATTTACAATTAAATCACAACAAATCTAAGTTTTGTCACTTCGCAATCCAAACCAAAATCCAGCCAAGGGGGTAAGAAGAAAGACTTGTCCAAAATTAAATGCTTTAATTGTCATGAATCCAAGCACTATGCCACGAAGTGTCCACAAAAAAGTAAAGAAAAAATACCTTAGGAGGAGTGGTAGGTGAATATTTGGCTTCATATTTCGAGCATTACTTCACTCTTACCGCATGCATGATGAACATAATGATGGGGAGCATGTGGTACTTGGATAGGGGTGCCTCGTTACACATGACAGTGAATAGAGATTTTTCTAGTGACCTGGAGAAGAAAGATCTCTAGATGCACATCAAGTTGGGAGATGATGGATGTTACAATGCGACCAGGATTGGTATAGTCACCTTTTAGAGGGAGTTAGGATCCCCTCTCAAACTCAAGGATGTCATGTTTGTTCCGGGCTTAAAGAAAAATATCATCTCTATTGCAGTTTTGGAAGACTGTGGTTATGATGTGATCTTCAACAAAGGGAAATCATTTTTGAGACACATAGCCACAGGATAAGTGAAGCAGATTGGGGTTTGTGTGAAGAAATTGTATAAGATAGACATGGAAGATTTTGCAGCATTAAGCATGATGGCAGAGAAGGTGTAGAGCTGTGATGTCAACGAACTTCGACATAGAAGACTTGGCCATTTGGATCATGGCACCCTGAAGACTATGCAACAGATAACCAAAAGCCTCCACAAAGGATTACTTGAGTAGCATGATACATGCAAAGGGCATACCTTGGGGAAGTACACCAAAGCACATGTAGTCCTTGAAAGGTTCCACTCTGATGTATGTGGACCTTTCTCGATAGCCTCCATACCAGAAATACATATTATGTTATATTGGTAGATGATTTCTCATGGAAGTGTTGGATCTTCTTCATGCAAAAGAAAGATGAGTCATTCTCCAAGTTCGTTGAATTCAAGGGATTGATTGAGAAAGAAACAAACAAGAGGTGAAGGATCTTAGGAGTGATAATGGAGGTGAGTACATTTCAAATGATTTCAAAAAATTTGTGTAAAAGAAGGTATTTGATGGCAGTTGACAACACCCCGCAACTGACGACCCACAACATAATGGGGTGGTTCAGAGGAAGAGCTGTAGTATTGTGGGAGAAATAATGGTGATGTTGCATGACCAATTCCTACCTCTACATTTGCACGTTGAAGCATGCAACACATCAATATATTTGCAGAACAAGAGTCCTCATCAGATTCTTAGCATGATTACACCAGAGGATTTCTCTAGGGAGGAAGCCAAATGTGTCACACATCAAGATTTTTGGAGCCTCTATTTACTGCCATGTCTCCAAAGAATCAAGGAAGAAGCTTGAGCCTATAACAGAGTTGGGGGTATCTTTGGGTTACACAGAAACTCCTCACAACTACCGTGTGTACTTTCCATTCCTCAGAATGACATTTGTTTGAAGGGATGTAAAGTTTGACGAGGAGAAAACAATTAGACACTCTCTTGAGAGGGAGCTTGAGTTTGCAACCAGAGCAAGAGGTTTTAGCTCCAAAGGAAGAACCTCAGGAAGTTGTGGAGCAATTGCAAATTTAGGAACATAGAGTGAAGATAGCCACATGGGAAGAACCATCCACAGAAGGTAGAAAAAGAACCAAGGAAGTTGAGATATTATTGCATGATGCTAGAGAGAATGTGGGAGAAACCACTTCACGACGCAGGCAAAGAAAGTCACCTGATCAATACACTGGATACATGGCTCTAATGACTGAGCTTGTAGAAATTGAGCAATCATCTTTCGAGGAAGTAGTAGAGAAACTTGTATGGGTTGATGCAATGGTGGAGGAATACGAGTCCATTGTAAAGAAAAATGTTTGGGAAGTGGTACCAAGACCAACAGATAAATTAGTTGTGGGTTCGAGATGGATCCTCAAGGTAAAGCATGCATCAAACATAAGCATAGAGACGTATAAGGCCAAATTTGTGGCCAAGGTATTCCCTCAAATTGAGGGAAGTGACTATGAGGAGACCTTTCCTTCAATAGCAGGGTACTCATCCATTAGATCAATTCTTGCACTGGCTGTGTAGATGGGGTAGAAGATCCACAAGATGGATGTAAAAACAACATTCCTCAATGAAGTTATTGAGGAGTAGGTGTACATCGAGCAACCATAATGTTTTGAGACCTTTGATCGAGATTCGCATGTGTGCATGCTTAAGCGAGCGTTTTATGGTCTCAAGAAAGCACCTCGTGCTTGATACACCAGGATCACAAAATATCTCACCAGGTTGGGCTTCACCAAAAGTGAAGTGGATGCAAACCTTTATCATATTTTGGTAGAAGGTAAATTGCTAATTATTGTCTTATATTTTGATGATTTGATTTTAACGGGTGGTGAGAAGTTGATATATATTGCAAGGAGGACCTTGTAAGATAATTTGAAATGAAGGACATGGGAATCACGCACTACTTCATTGGTTTGGAAGTATGGGAAGGAGATGGGGAACTATTTGTCACTCAAGGAAAGTATGAAAATGTGATATTGAAGAATTTCTACATGGAGAATAACAAACCCATGGAGAATACTCTAGTGACCAGTTGGAGGAAAGAAGATGCTACTTCAAGTGAGGAAGTGGAGGCTACCATTTATTGGAAACTTGTGGGTTCAATAATGTATCTTGTGAATACATGACCAGATATGTGCTATGTAGTCAATTAGCTAAGCCAAGCTATGGTTAGCCTAACCAAATTATTTTGGAAGGCATCTAACCATGTTTTACGGTACCTCAAAGGAACTACCTAGTTTGGACTATGGTATAGATGGACATAGGGAGTGAAGCTATGTGGCTTGACATTTGTAGATTGGGTAGGAGGTCCATCAGACAAAAATAATACATCAGGTGGAAATTTTAGTGTTGGGTTTGTATCTGTTTCTTGGTACAACAGGAAGCAAAGATCTGTGGCGCTCAACTTAGTAGAAGCATAATACATGGCTGCATTTCAAGCAACATGTGAGGTGATCTGGATGAGAAATATACTTGTGGGATTATTTGGTCAAATGATGGATGCAACTGTGATCTACTGTGATAAGCAAATTTGCATCAAGCTCTCTAAAAATCCTGTATTTCATGATCGATCCAAGCATATAGATATTTGATATCACCATTTACAAGAATGTGTGCAGAGGCGGATAATGTGTTCAGAGGCGGATTAAATTTCTATAGAAGAATAAGATGTTGACATTTTGACGAAGGCCTTGTCAAGAGGAAAGTTTGAGTTCCACAGGGGCAGGATAGGGGTGGTTGATAATCCTTTTCTTGCTGAGAGGGATTGTTGAAAATGCAACAAGAAAATATCAGTTTGACCTTGCCTTGGTCAAACTAGAGAAAATTCAAATTTCCACATCAGAAGTAATCTTGGAGGTAGTTAACTGAGGTGACATGTCACTTGTCACTTAACTAATTCAATTAATTAGATTTGGGGAAGCTTGAGTTCATATAAGCATGAGTAATTGTTAATTTGTAGCAATCTAATTTAGTTAAATTGAGTTACTGTTAGTTAAAATAGTTCCATCTATTGGAGGAACTAGTGGAAGGTGAGTTGTGTAAGTGTGACTTTAGTTAAGCTTAGTGATCATTCAAATAACTAATCAATCAACCCAAAATAATTGTTGCATGCAAAGAATTCGAGTTACCTAGTTGAGATGGATATTCCAAGGCAGTGTACTATCAATTGTAGACTATTCCAATGTGTACAGGTGGTGCATGCAATCAGAGATCCAAACTTATGGACTGCACAATAAATTGAGGAAAAAATCCCTAAATAATAGGGGCTAATTCCTCAAGGGAAAAAGTAAGAAAATAAGGGTTTGGAGGGATTAAAATTTGGCTAAGCGTTATCGAAAGTCAAGTCAGTCAGGTAGAGAGATAACTATACACTTGTAGGTTGTGCTCAAGCTTGAGCAATCATATGTATTACTGTAATAACCTTGGTGAAAATTCCATGTAATAAAAGATAAAAATAATAACCACGGTTGATGGGACACTTATTCCAAGCTGAATGTTGGGAAAGGCATCCTTAGGGGGTGTTCATTTGGTTGTTTATGACTAAGGAAATTGGCCAAGGAAATGGCTAAGGCTTTGGAAAGACAAAATGGTATTTTTGGCACATTTATTTATGAAAATAATGGAAATTAGGAGAAAATGGAGGTGAAAGGTCACAGGTTGCATGTGAGGAGGAAAATGAAGGAAAGTAATGGAAAATGAAGAAAAAAGGGGAATCATTCATAAAAAGGCTTATGAGGATCAGTTGGTAATATTTTGTCAGTTCAATTTTGGAGCTCTCTCATTATTCTCTCTCTGTCTCTCACTATTGGACACTTAGAGTTTTCTTGGAGCACTTTTGGCATTGGAGCAAGAAAGGAAAAGAAGGCAAGAGGAAACAAAGATCAAGTAGGGAGAGATAGGATCAAGCAACTACATCAGGATTCTTTGCATGTATCGATTTGCATGTGTATTGTACTTGCTAAATTTGGCATGCATGGTGTTGCATGTGGTTGTTTTCTAGAATGGCATGGGTTTTTCCAGGTGTTACAATGTTTTCAGCCCAGCCTTGCATTTCCTGATAGCCTTGATGAGATGGGTTCTCCTACTTCGATTGAGCTAGATTTTCATATGGATTTGTAGCTGAGTGGGTTGGATCTCGGAAATGACAAACACATGGCCTAGTGGTCCCTGAATCGGGATATGGATCACGATAAATCCACTGAACTAGTAACCCTTGGGCTAGACTGTGGGTTACAGTAAAGCCAGGATTGTGTGCCTTAGTGGGCCTAGGAATCATTGTTGGTGAATGGAGGGATATACCGTAAATCCAAGAGGTGGATTGCTCTCCGTTGGGCCTAGTAGTCTTAGGATGGGATGTACAGTAAATCCTAGAGAGTGGGTCTTGGTGTAAGGATTAGTGATCCCTGGATTAGATTTTGGATTACAGTAAAGCTTGAGAGACTAGGAGATACTCAAATTCCTCATGGTGTAGGTGGAGAAATCCAGTAGCATCCATGCTTGTTTGGTTTTTTTCGGCTGGTTATGAGTCTCACATTCATTCTTGGAATATGGCACGGGGGTGATTAACTGAAGAGAGACTTGGCTTAGCCAATCTATGGTTGGGTGGAACGTGGTAGTCCCATCTCCGGTTGGTTTTTGCATTCATTAATGATAAATTCATTCCCTTGGTTTTCATGTGTAAATGTATTGGTTTATATTTGGATTTTATGGCTGATATATTTATGGTTTTCGATTGTTACTATGCTAGTTATATGTATGTTTTATGATAACAACTATGTATGGATCTCAGTATGTTCTTACTTGTAAATGAATGGAAAATGTATTTATGACCTAATAGATGATAATGCAACAAAAGACATGAGGGAACAATGGTTCTTAGCGATTCTCAAATAACTATGAGATCCCTATGCTTATGTTGTTTACACCTATAGATTACATGTTTGCGATATGTTTGACGAAATGTCTGTCATGGCTAGTAGGGGTTTGGTTAAGGGCTTGTTTAACTAATTTCTTATACTTCATTATTTCCCTATTATTTTACTGCTCTTAAGATATAATTCTATTATGGGAAATGACCTGGTATCCGGGCCAGGAAAAGTGGCTCAAATCCTGTGGACGCTCGAAAAGAACTAGACAAATTGGTTCCTAGAGGTTGGCATGTAGACTTGTGAGAGGGTCCAGAGGTCCCTAGATGCTGACATGACCATAGCATGAGAGTGTCTAGAGGGAAGGTGATCAAAAGTTTCAGTGGGACCCAGGGGCAGGCTTCCTAAGGTGTTGGCATGGTTCTCAAGGGTCCGTGGAAGGTCTGTTTGTTGTGTTTCTGTTGTTTACATTTCCTTAAGGTCACATAAGAGGTTGAATCCAACCATAGTAGCCTCTCATCACATGTTTACCCCAGTTGTCCGGTTACTTGGGTAGATGTGGCAGGAAGGTGTTACAGCGTGGTAAGAGAGCATGGTTCACCCCTTGAACTGGATGGGCTATGTGTTGGTCATGCATGCATTTCAGTTGCATGTTTTTCTCTTACACTTGCATTCCATGTGCTTTTTGCATTGCATAATGTTGATCATGGTTGTAGTGATGTCGTCATGAGGAACTTGATGTTGTTATTGTGGAGTGCATCGTCATGAGTGTATGATTGGTTATATGTTGTTACATGTTACTTACATGTTGTTGTATGTCACTTACATGTTGTTATATGTTGCTTGGTTACATTATTGTATGTTAGGCTGTATTCTTGTATGTTTGGTTACGTGTACCATTCTTGTAGGATTGGTTACAAGTATTGCCCGCTTATGCTTGATTGCATGTGTCCATGTGTGTGTGTGGTTTCTTATGCATGTTGATTTTTGTATGTGTCCATGTGTATAATGGCACAATGATTGTTGTTGTCATGCATGAGGTCATGGTATGTGTAGTCGATATGGTCATGCATTGATGACTGGACTCTATCTAGAATGATGTTTATGAGTTGATGCATTTATTTGTATATGTTGTTATGATTATGTTATACATGCATCACACATATTTGAATGATCTCACACATATTTGAATGATCTCACACATATTTGAAGTATCCTCCCCAAATTATACTAAGGTACATTGGTTTGTTATGATTTGGTTTATCTAACATATTATGCCTTACAGGAAAAAGGTCAAAATGAATATCAAGATGGTAGACTACAAGGAATATCCCTATGAATCAGATGAGAAGTGTGGTGGGCATTCTTATGATTTGGAATACACATTAAGAAGTTGAAGGAAGAGATAAGGAGTTGTAAGGAAGATGATGACATGATCATAGAGGCACAAGAGAAGCAAGCGAAGGTTAATGCTATACTTCTTCAAATTTTGTCAGAACTGTAGCGACAAGGGCCACTTCAGATTAGCCATGGGCAGGAGGACAAAACTAATGGGGAATATGGAAGTAGGTCTCCTAGTAGACACAAGTCAGATAAAGATGACATTTTGAGAGATGGAAAGCTGTTGGACACTCCACATAGGAGGGGTGATGAGTACATGTACTATTCTAGTTCTGGTTCTGATGGACATCATGATCATCGTCATTATCATCCTTATAGGAGGAGTGATAGGGGATACTTTCCAGATGAATTTAAGAAAGAAAATCCACTTAATTTTGATGGAGATGTGAAGCAGATGGAAGATGCAAAGGCTTGTATACTTGGGATGAACAAATCCTTTGAGTTGCATGAATACACAAATAACTACTACATAACTGTGTACAATATCTAGGTGGTAGGCCTAAGATATACAATTCACAAAAGGTGTAGACTATTGGGGATGCGGGGCAATTATTCCTTGTATTTATGCATCCATGGACAACAAACATGCAGAGAACTAGGCATCTATCATTAAGATGGATGGTAAGCTTTGTGATCAAGTTATTTCTATTTTGATTGACCTTGGATCTAATTATAGATATGTTAGTCCTAACTTGGTGGATAAGTAAGGTTTGAGTAAGGAATTGCATGTAGAATCTTGGTTAGTGCAATTGGCTACATGTAAAAATAAGTGAGTTCACTGTTGGGTAAGATCTTGTGCATTTGATTTGAATGGTATGCCTACCACAACACATTTGAATGTATTACCAATGGGATCATACAACATGTTTTTGGGAATGGATTGGTTGTATCTTCATAGAACCAAGGTAGAGTATTATGACAAATCCATTGAGCGTGTTGATGAAAATGGGGAACAAGAGCCTTGCAAGGTAAGAAGAAAGCCACATCAGTTAGGATGGTGATATCTATGTAAGAAAAGTGTAGCCGCAGGAAAAGGTGTATGTTATTTGTAGTGCACATTTCTAGTGATAAGGGTAAGGAGGTTGAGGATGCAGATGTGTTGAGAAGGTACACAGTTCTGTAGTAGTTTCATGATGTATTTCCTGAGGACATTACAGAGTTTCCACCTCACAGGGAGGTAGACCTTTCCATTGAGTTAATGCCAGGGGAAACTCCAACATCAAAAGCACCTTACAGGATGAGCACACCTGATTTGGTGGAGTTAAAGTTGTAGTTGAAGGAAATGTTAGACAAGGGATACATTAGGCCAAGTGTATCACCTTGGGTCACACTGATATTGTTTATGAAGAAGAAAGATGGAACTATAAAATTATGCATTGACTACAAACAGTTGAACAAAGTTAACATCAAGAACCGATACCCTTTACTGAGGATTGATGACTTGTTTGATCAGTTGAAGGGAGAAACATTGTTCTCTAAGATCAAATTGTGGTCAGGATATCACCAGGTACGCATCAAAGAGGAGGAAATTTACAAGACAAATTCCTAGGTTAGGTATGGGAATTATGAGTTTGTTGTAGTTCCATTTGGCTTAACTAATTCTCTAGCTACATTTATGTGTTTGATGAATACTGTGTTGCATCCGTATTTGGATAAGTTTGTTATTGTATTTATTGATGATATACTGGTATATTCTAAAAATGAGGAAGAGCATGCCGAGCATTTAGTAGCAGTGTTGAGGTTGTTGAGAGAGTGTCAGTTGTATGCTAAGCTCAACTAGTGTAGTCTCTTTTAGATTGAGGTACACTACTTGGGACATGAGTTTCCAAGGAGGGCATGGTAGTAGATCCATAAAAGATAAGGGCCATCATGGAGTGGATATCTCTTAAGAATGTGAATGAGGTGAGATCTTTCATGCGGTTGGCAAGATATTATAGGAGGTTCATAAGGAACTTCTCACATATTGCTTATCCTATTTTGTGATCCAAATTTAAACAGGAACACAATAAATTATAGATATAACCATAAATACAGAGATGCAACAGAAATAACACTTCCTTTCATTAATATCAAATAACGAAATATGCTTACAAACAGAATGGAAATGAGACTAGCTTGGGCGATCGTAGCTTATCTCTGAGAAGAGATGTGGCAGAGACATGCCTCTTAACTGAGTTACAATGAGGCTTAAGGGCATTTTTATTATTGGAAAATAAGAGAAAACCCTAAAGAACCAAAACCCTAACCTGAGGAGATGTAACACCAAGAGTTTATGGGCCCCGTTGGGGTTAGTTGGGTAGTTGCTAGGAACGAGTTCCCCCAAGAGAAGTTTTAGGGCTAAAATCCCATGTTTTGGGACAATTTTGTAATAAAGTTATAAAGTCTCCACATTTTTTGGTCGCGGAGCACGAAGGTGTCAAGAGTCATAAAGGGTTGTCCGCCCTTATTTTGTAAATTGTCAAGTCGGCTGTAAAGATCTGCCCATGGTCCACAGACCATGGGATTGTATAAAAAGGAGCTAAGTATGTATGCTCTAGGTAGTTAGAGTGAATTGAGCTTTTGGATTTTTTGGTAGCGAGTTCTTAGTGTTCTTGGGGCTTAGTGTAGGTAGAGACTCTGCAACTGAGTGCATAGAGGCCTATGGTGGAATTCCGTAGCTGAGTGCGCAGACCCCTGCAGCTGTGTGCATAGAGAAGATAGAGTTTGTATTAAACTAGAAGATATCAATAAAGAGAAGTATTCTGAAATTACTGTGTATTTAGTATTTGTTAATGCATCTAACTATATTGCGATCTGGGTTTATTTTTCAATGTTTATTTGATGCATGAATGTATTTGATTATATTTGTTAATTGAATGCAAGAAAGAATATCAGTTTACACGATGCTAACTATAATTTATTGGTAAGATAAGTAAACACTTGATATAACTTGGCAACCTATACAATACATTGTCATAGCAGCACGAAAGTGCCTAGACCACTGGTTAGGGCTGCATGAAGGTCAATCGTACACATTCGCGGAGGTATTGAAGGACAAGATAAAAGGTAGAAAGACAAGCCCTAAAGCTTAGCCACCTACACGAAGGTAGGAGCAAGAGGTATAAACTGACATCACAACCATCTCAGGGTGCGGAAACTTGGTTCCAGCATTCCCCCATACTACTTTGGGTGAGACTTTGGTCAGTGCTCCATGGGCTAATGCCAAAAGGGCTAGTAGTGTAGGGATTTGTTTGGCTAACTAATGCTAAACCTAGGTTAAGGCCCACGAAGCCAACAAATGGTTCTGTTGTTGGGACTAGAATCTTCATGAGATATGTGTGATGTCGTATCACTGGAATCCAACTAAGAAAGAGATCAAATACTGGTTGGATAGAAAGATCCATGAATTCATGGCACAGGAAAATAGAAATCCGTGACTGACAAAGGAACAATGGCTAGAAAAATACCTGTATACAAAAATCCATGAGATCTTTTTCTGTTCCTTCCTAGTTGAGTTATACGAGTGGATTGCGAAGCTAGTGGACAGCCAAATAAGGTGGAAGCTTGACGGTTCTATTATCTGGACCCCGGAGTTAGTATAGAGACTGGAAGCCTCTGAGGATAATATTGCTCACAATGTCGATCATTGGCTCGAGCATATCATAGGAGGGTTTGTGATAGAATTCGCAGTCGATACCTCAGTCAGTTACATCGAGGTAGAGTGATGCTTTTTCAAAGGTCCGCGAGGTAAGTAATTGAAGTATTTAAATACTTGGATTAAGACGTTATTGTGTGAAAAATGGGTTATGAAGCGACCTTGATGTTCAGAGCTACAAGAAGTGGAAAGACTTATAGAAACGAAGGAAGAAAGGGTCTTGAATATAGTCCACTGATTTCATCTCCTTTGAGTAATGAATAAGGAGTAGCACTGACTTCTCTATGAAGTGCTGTTCAGTTGATAAAACAAGGGTTCCTGTGACTACCCCCTCCACCTTCACCACCATCGCCTGCGACTTCGCCCACACCACCACCACCTCCACCATAGTTCAACATGGAGAATTCAGTGAAGCTGCTATTGTTTAAGGGCTTGGGAAATGAGGACCCATACCAGTTCTGGTTCATCATAAAAGTTGTATGGGAAGCTCAGGGTGTCACAGACGATCACGTGAAGAAGGAAACATTGGTTAGTGCTTTGTAGGATTGTGCACTAACTTGGTACATCAAGTACTCTAATGATAACCCAAATGCTACGTTGGTAGAGATTCAAATCTCACTGAATAAAGAGTTTAGTAAGCCTAAATCTGAGGTGCAATCGATTGTGGGGTTCAAGAAAATTGCGATGAAACTAGGTTAGACACCTTGGGAGTTGGATAAGAGATTGAAGTGTAAAATTTTTGAAGTGAATATGAACCTAATAGATGGACAACACCGTGAGTGGTTCGTGGCTTCGCTCCTACCTCACCTAAGGGTTGCACTGTTACAATAGAAGATTACGACTCAGGCAAAGGCTTTAGAGATTGCAATAAGAATGCATGAAACACCGATGCAAGATCCAAATCTGGGGGTTCAACAGATCCATGTGCAATTGCAAAAGCTTTGCCTTGAAATGAAAAGTCTAAAGCAAGATAGAATAGTTCGGCCAGAGGCGTGCGAAGAGATATGGTGCCTGAAATGTAAAGGTCAGAAGCATGACAGAGACCACTTCTCGGTCTTTGCAAACTATATTGCAAGAGGAGGACTGATGCCTTTGAGGCCGGAAGCCCCAACAGGACCAAGCGTGGGGCTTGTGTTGTGGTACGCTATATGTTAGGTAGCAGGGAAACATATGACTGTTAATTGTCATTTGCTATAGAATTTTGTACAAACACCGCAACAACTGTTTTGCAACTTTTGTAGGTTGGTAGGGCATGATGAGTACAATTGTTGTAGTTATGAATTAATGATGGATAGAACACCCACTTATAGATTTTAGGAAGAAAAACGACCTCCTGACCAAGGCACTAGAATGACAGAGATAGGATTTCCGGGGCATGGACGGGGCTGAGGCAAAGGAGGACCTGGTAGAGGTCGGGGACAATTGATCTATTAGAATTGTGGAGGACCAGGACTCTATGCTCGTGAATGCACTAACCCAACATGTCCGTCATGCAGATATTGCACTCAGTTTGATCATGAGACTGAGGACTGTCCTACACTGATAGAAAGGATATGCTACAAATGGATGCTACATCCACAACCGACTCAGAACCTGTAGATGATGAGGGCTGAGCCTCGCAAAGAGGATCCGAATGTGAATATAGTGCTCCGAAGTGGAATTGCAACAAGCGATGATAAGGGGAAACAACCTGAAGACAGTGTGTGGGTTTGCAAATCTCTAGAGAAGGAGGCTAAATTTTATTTGGAGTGTGCACGCGAAACTTTCATGGAAGCAAAGAAGAGCTTCGCTGAGGCCTCTACCTCAGGGAGCCGGGATAAACCTGTTTAGGAAATGAACCCTTCTATGATTATGACCTTTTTAGAGACTTGCATGAAGATATTGTGTGATAGCAAGGCTATGAAAGGGTTACGGGAACTTATAAATAGATGCACCGGAACCCCCCGGGTGAACCGCATGTGGTACGGAAGATCGATGAGCATAAGGCAAAGACAAGGTGTGAGATGAGACTCAATGCACATATAGGACAATATGAAATGGATCAAGTCATTCTGGATCTGGGGTTAGACGTGAACGTTTTGCCAAAGAAGACTTGTGAACAAATGGGGAGACTTGCACTACAGTGGTCTCCGATTCAGTTAAGAATGGAAAATCAGCAGAAGATCATTCCCATGGGACAATTGCAAGTAGTAACTGTAGATATTGAAGGTGAGAGCGCATTGGTTGATTTTGAAGTAATAGAAATTGTGGATGACAACAACCCCTACCCTATGCTCCTTATAATTGATTGGGCTACTAACATGAACGGGGTAATCAACCTAAAGAACCAAAAGATGATATTTGAAAATAAATCGCTTCGTGTAATAGTACCCCTAGATCCTGTTGAAGGATCACGCTATACTGAACCAGTCCATGATTACGAAAGCGATGATGGTTTTGAATGCATATATAAGATAACAATGTGAGACCAATGTTGGGTGAATCCAACAACAGATGGAAAAATTACATGGGATCATGAGAGTTCTGGCAACTCAGACTTGGATGAGGAATGAGAGCAATGGCAGACTCAACTACATGAAGTAACCACGTTGAACTATAATGTGATGACCTGATCATTGCATTATGTGTCGTTAGAGGTAAGAAATATGCCAACTTATGATGGCTTGAATGATTTGGATGTGCTTTTGGATGCATTTGAGAGGGAAGTACCAGAGAAGAAACACTTCCAGGCTTTGGACTGGGCCCTGCGCACTACGCTCGTGAGATGGTGGGGTATGCATAAGGGTAGTTTTGATGATTTACATGAGTGTAGGAGGATGATGAGAAAAAACTTTGGGAAGCCAAAGGTATGAGTGACAGAAAAGTATGAGGGGAAGGACGATCCATGTGCACACTTAGCCAAATGGGCTAAGGCCTATGGAGCGAAGCCCCAACCTGAATGGGTGCACTTTTTTTGTCACACCTTGGATGTCATCCCGATGAAATGGTACTTGGAGATAGAGCTCCACCATGGCACAAGAGAATGGGATATTTTGCGCGAAGGGTTCATAATGACGTTCAAATTTGAAGATGGGTTTGACTGTATTGAAGGAGCACTACAAGAGGTCAAAGCAACGATCTTTAGAATACCGCAGGATCCTTTGGATCTGATTCAATCCGATTGGACTAATCAGCTGAGCCACATGCTAGAATGCTATAACTTGACTGTGGAAGGAGAATATGAGGAACCACGAAAGATTATTGTCCCTGAAAGCGAGGGTCACCGTGAGGTCGAGGGACTGCCGATTAAGAATCTTGATATTACTGCGGCGCTGAAGACTAAACAGATAAGTATTGGTACAGAGGGGGAGCCCAAATTCGTGAAGATTGGAGATTACTGGGATGACACGACGGTAGATAGGGTTGCCAAATTGCTCCATGAATACCAATATTTGTTCCCTACCAAGTTTACAGAGTTAAAGGGGATACTAAGAGACCTGGGCATTATGAAGATCATGTTAAAACCCGACGCGAAGTCGGTCAAGAAAAGACCTTATAGTCTCAATCCGAAGTATAAGGAGAAGGTCCACTTAGAGTTAGATAAGATGTTTGTGACAGGCATCATTGAGCCTATAGAAGAATCTAATTGGGTGAGCCCAATGGTTGTACTGGAAAAGAAGCACAAGGATGAAATAATTATTAGTGTAGATCTCAAGAAGTTGAATGACGCTTGTGTGCATGATACTTTCCTGACTCCATTCACTAATGAGGTATTGGATAATGTAGGTGGCCAGGAAGCATACTCCTTTGCTGATGGGTTCTCTAGGTACCATCAGATCAAAATCATGCCTGAAGATAGAAGCAAGACAACCTTCGCGACTAAATGGGAATGTTTTCAGTACACTATAATTCCTTTTGGGTTAAAGAATGCGCCTGCAATTTTTTCATGTGTAGTCATTGCCGCATTTAAAGACTTCATTCATAAGTTTTTGGAGGTGTACCTTGATGATTGGATTGTGTTTGGATTGGTAAAACACCATGTGGAAAGTTTGTGCTTAATGATAGATACGTGTCGAAGGTACCATATTGCGCTCAATCTGAAGAAATGTTTGTTTTGTGTCCCTTTTGGGACTTTGTTGGGTCATGTGGTATGCAGATAGGGATTGATGGTAGATCCCGTGAAGATCGCAGTGATAATTAACCTGGAGATGCCGAGGAGTGTGAAACATCTGCGTGCAACATTGGGACATACTGGGTACTACATGAAGTTTATCAAGAGCTATGTCCAGATCACCGCACCTATTGAGAAGTTGTTAAAAAAGGATGTCATGTTTTGTTGGAATGAGGACTGTAAAAAAATATTATATGTGCTGAAGGGAAAAATGGTCACCGCACCAATTTTAGTCTTCTTAGATTGGAAGAAGGAGTTTCATGTACATGTAGACGCATCATGTATAGCACTAGGAGCAGTACTTACATAGGATGGTGACGAAGAATTGGACCATCCTATCGCATTTGCAAGCAGGAGGCTTTCCAAGGCTAAGAGGAACTATTCCATCACTGAGCGTGAAGGATTAGCCATGGTATATGCGCTTTAGAAGTTTAGACACTATTTGCTAGGTGGGCATTTTAAGATGTATACAGATCATTCTGCGTTGAAATACCTGGTCAATAAGCCTGTGTTGGTGGGGAGAATCTACAGATGGTTATTATTATTCTAGGAGTATGATTTTGAAGTTTGTGTGAAGCCTGGGCGACTGAACGCAGAATTAGACCATCTGTTGCGCATCGAAATGGGGGAAGAGCCCACTAACTTGGAGGAGGGATTGCCTGACACACAACTCTTTGTAGTGCATGTCACGGATGGTCACTTTGAAGACATCATACACTTCCTAACGACAAAAACTTCCCTAGAAGGCTACACCATCCAACAGAAAAAGGATCTAGTGGTGCACACGACAGACTTTTCTATCATTGCTGAACATCTATACAAAATGGGGTCTGATGAAGTATTACAATGATATGTACCGAAGTTTGAAAGAAGCAGTATCCTCGCAGATGCTCAGGGGGGTGCTGCGGGAGGGAATTACCCAGGAAGGGCGACCGCACAAAAGATCCTATGCGTAGGGTTATGGTGGCCAACCCTACATCAGGTTTCAAAAGCCTACTGTAGGGTGTGCGACATGTGTCAAAAGACTGGAAAGCCATCACGGAGAGTTGAGCTTCCACTGAACCCACATTTGACGTTACAACCTTTCGATAAATGGACAATATATTTTGTGGGACCCATTCAACCTCAAGGAAGGAAGATGGGAGCACGGTACATTATGACCATGACTGAGTATTTGACTTGATGGACGGAGGTGCAACCTGTGAACAACTGCATAGGAACAACTGCTGCGAAGTTTCTCTTTGAGTATGTATTGATGTGATTCAAGTGTCCAAACATTTTGATGAGTGATCGTGGTACACACTTTCTGAATGAAACGATCAGCGGGCTGATGGAGGAATTTCAGGTATATCACTAGAAAAGCATGCCTTATCACCCACAGGCTAATGGGATGGTGGAATAATTTAATGAGGTATTGGAGAACATGTTGACCAAGGTTTGCAATGCTCAACGAAGTGATTGGGACCTGTGCATACCCGCAATACTATGAGCCTATCGAACGACGTGAAAAAAGTTGACTGGATAGACACCCTTTAGGTTTGTATATGGTGTTGAAGTAGTGATACCAATGGAATACATTGTGCTTGGTCTGCACATAGAGTCACTCATGGGTATGAAAGATCGTGGAGCCCTAGAAGAATGGCTCGCGCAACTTGCTGAGCTGAAGGAAGAAAGGTTTCTGGCTGGATTTCACTAACAGGTCCAAAAGCAGCACAAAGAAGTATGACATGATCGGCACATTAAACTGTGTACCTTTAAGGTAAATGATATGGTTTTGTTATATGACAACAAGTTTGATAAATTTCCAGGGAAATTCATGATGCATTGGCTAGGGCCCTATGTCTAAGGAGATTACCGACGGTGGGGCAGTTTAGTTGGTTAAACTGAATGGAGATCCCTTCCTAGGAAAGGTGAATGACAACCAATTGAAGCCATACATCGGTGATCCGGATAGGTGACTATATGAAGGTAGCATAGTCTTAGTGCTCCAGGCAGCTAAAAGGAGTCGTGGGACTATAAACTATACTTCCCGGGTTGGGGAACTGCGTGATTGGAGGATTGTGCAGAACGAGGAGATGTCACAGTGTTCACGATAGCGCGGAGAGAGCTGCACTACCCGGGGAGAAATCACACAGGTCAGCCAAAAAGTGATTGTTAAAGTCACTATTCATGATTTGGCGATGAGAATGTAGCCAAATGGAGCGGGTGACCGACATTTAAGATGAAATTTATGGGTAAGACCCTTGGAAATCTGTTGCCAATCGAGCATTGGGGGGAACAGTCGGATTTGAATTCAAAATGGACTATAAATTAAATGTGGAGGCCCTACGAACAACACTTGGAATTTTGAGCATTGAGTTGGTGAGCTCTCAAACGTGCACAATCTGCACATTCTTCAAAGAAATTCTTGACTACCTAGTGTTTAATTGATTTACACAATCCAATCGCAATTCCATCCATGACTTTATCCACGGATTAGAGGCTATGGACACCGACGCAGTGACAACCGAGGGAACTATGCTAGAGGTTGTTATGGAGATAGGGGGAGTTGCTCCAAAGGTTGTAGAGGTACTAGCTAACATCCCCAAGTCACCATGGACACCTAAGCCAAAGCCTACCCCGACCAAGGAGAGTGTGAAAGATAAGAAGGACAAGCAGGCTGCGATACTGGTGCGTGCATCGCCTAGAAGAAACCCAAAGAAGGACAAGCCCACCGCATAGGAAAGGGAAAAACTATTAACTTGGAGGAGAAAGAGACTAAGGACATCCCGATGGATGATGAGCATTTTCAGATGGAAGTGGAGGACATTGAAGTCGAGGGTTTTGACCCTATCACTAAGTTTCCCGAATACGTCCCTCCGCACAAGGGTAAGACCAAGGTGTTGAAGGACATTGATGAAAGCAAGGCCACCTTGCACATGCCTTTGCTTCCGGACAAGATTGTCTTTGAAGGACCGCACTTGGGGCAGGTTTTGTTGTTGAAATTGGAAGATTGGGACTTATCTGACATTGAGAAGTTCCCTCACTTAGCGATAGAACATATAATGCACTGCATTGTTCATACAACCACTGGGATGACTGCGTTGGAATAGCGGAAGTGGCTTAGGGGTGTAGAAAGGTAGGTCTGCTCAACCTGCTATGGGTACTGCACTACAATTGCACACCCATTATAATATTGGTCATCAAGCAGCTGCTATGCTTGGTGCATGATGGGTGTCTATGGTTGGAGGAGTTAATACCCATCATTGACAGGTTCATCCATATGATCACATGACTGACCTATACCAGTGAAAATCTAGCCATGATGTTTGGTGGAAAAGGTGGCGAGCAGGCCATGAAGGAGAAATTCAAGCTCATGAAGAAGCTACGAGGCTATGCCATCTCGAGTATCTACGATCCTGCGGTCAAGGTGGCCATGCAGATTTTGGCAGGAAAAGTTATGCGAAAGTGTCATGCAAATGAAGTGCCGGCACCTGTCGTCGCTCTAACGGCCCAAGGCATCAAAGGGGTTTAGTTTAATTAGGCACACTATCTTTGTAGTGAGTTCCTTGCAAATTGCTGCGAGGCACAAGAGCTCAACAAGACATTCCACTATGCGTGGCTCTTGCTATCTATTGTGTTGGTAGCTCGGGAACTGCCTGAACACAGTCAATTCCCCTCGGTCCCACCAGAACTTCCAGAAGTAGCGAAGTATGCTTCATTGTGGCTGACCAAGAATGCTCAGGCACGTCAAGGATAGCAAGATCTTCTAGATCTTGATGGAAATGAATATATTATAGTTATCAATCGCAAGCCGCGATTGTTGCCTACCGTGTTTTCAAAACTGTAGGAGTACTTGGAGTTCAAGGCAAAATTTCAGTGCATATTAATTAGGGCATGGAAGAACCCTAAGCAGAAGTGGCATGACTTGCTTTACTTGGAAATTGATGATGTGATCGATGTAGTTCTTGATCATTGGCCGACCAAATGGCACACTACCTTACACTCGGCGGTGGGATCGAGCAAGTCCGCTGCGTAGCACAAAAAGGAGGAGGCCAAGCTCAAAATGGCGCAGCTAGTTGAGAAAAGAAAGAAGGAGGCCAAGGCCAAGGCCCAGGTAGAGTGCGATGTCACACATCAGGCGAAAGAACAGGCAAGTGGAGCACAGCGCAACTCTGATAAAGGTGCGAGGTCACCCTCACTCGAAACAGAGGAAGAAATGAACAAGCAGAAAAAGTAGCATGGAGTAGACCAGCATACGATATCGTACTGCATCAAACGTCCAAGAGAGCAAGAGAAAGGTGGGCCGTAAAAGAAATCCAAGGCCAGTAAGACATCGCTAGACCTAATCACCCTAACAAAGGGAGATTTGAAAGACATTGGAGATACAATGCGGGATGTCACCACAAAGGTACTACAACAATTTGAGCAACAACAGTAGCAACTATTGGGGACCTTCCAGATGGGTTTGCATGAGCTGCAGATCTGCGCATCACAAACTAGAGTGGCATCCACCAGTCTCACCATCAGTACTTTAGAAGCCTTTGTAGGTACTTAGTGAGTAGCATATCAATAATGTGTAGCTAGCCCTACAATGAGACTCTGCCATCGCCATCGTGAATGATGTAACCGACCGAAACAAACACATAGTTCAGGTCATGTAGGAAGCATGCCGAATGGTCCCGGAGTTGGCCATTCCTGAGGGAGAACCGACAGAGGTGTGCATTCACAAACTTGCTACAGAGGTGTGTGACGCTCGCACAGAGTTGGCTCAGGTTTAGCTGGAGTTGAACCTCCAGATTGCAGAGTTGCAGTTGGAGGCTCAACCTTCAATTCCGTCGAAAGTAAAGGAGTAGTGCGCAACTGCTGTCATAGAGGTGATAGTGGCAGTGGATAGTGCAGTAACAAATTACAAAAGACTATTTCAACAATTGTTTGAGGTCTTAACCAGTTTGCAAGAAGATCCTAATGTACAATGGCTGGAGACAGAGGCATGATAATTGTAGTAGCGCTATGACGAGGTAAAAGGAACAACGCGCACCGTCACCCTCACACAAAGACTTGTGAAGCTACAGGAGGCCAAAACACTGAAGGAACATGTAGATGTAGTGCATCACAAAGAGGAGGTGCTGAAGGTGCACTTGAAGTCTTGGTTGGAAGAAGCTTATTCAGTCACGACCTCCATTGAAGGAAAGCTTGCTAATTTTCAGGCGACTCAGCAGAATCTTCAGGCTGACAGTTTAGGACCAACGACAGAGCATTTAGTTGAAGAAGTGAATTAGGCGGCCGCACAATGCACCGCCAAGGTTGTTGTCATACAGGTTCAGCTAGGAGGTCTTCGCACCAAGATCTCCATGCCCACAGAGTGACTTGAGGGCGATTCACCATGTTTGTGTTGGGGGCCTGTTGGGAACGGGTTCCCCCAAGAACAGTTTTGGGGCTAAAAGCCCATGTTTTGGGACAATTTTGTAATAAAGTTGTAAATTCTCCACATTTTATGGTCGAGGAGCGTGAAGGTGTCAAGAGTCATAAAGGGTTGTCTACCCTTATTTTGTAAATTGTCAAGTTGATTATATAAAAAGGAGCTAAGTAAGTAACCTCTAGGCAGTTAGAATGAATTGAGCTTTTGGAGTTTTTGGTAGTGAGTTCTAAGTGTTCTCGGGTCTTAGCGTAGGTAGAGGCTCTGTAGCTAAGTGCGCAGAGGCCTAGGGTGGAAATCTACAGCTGAGTGCACGGACCTCTGCAGCTATGTGCGCAGAGGCCTAGGGTGGAAATCTATAGCTGAGTGCACATACCTCTGCAGCTATGTGCGCAGAGCAGATAGAGTCTATATTAAACTAGAAGATATCAATAAAGAGAAGTATTCTACAACCACTGTGTATTTAGTCTCTGTTAATGCATCTAATTATATTGTGATCTGGGTTTATTTTACAGTGTTTATTTGATGCGCGAATGTATGTGATTATATCTATTAATTGAACACAAGAAAGAATATCAGTTTACCCAACACTAACTGTAATTGATTGGTAAGATAAGTAAACACTTGAGATAACTTGGGAACCTATACAATACATTGTCATAGTAGCGTAAAAGTGCCTGGACCACTGGTTAGGGCTGCACGAAGTTCAATCATATGCATTCACGGAGGTACTGAAGGACAAGATTAAAGGTAGAACGATAAACAAACATCACAACCATCTTAGGGTGCGGAAACTTGGTTCCAACTTCCCCCCATACTGCTTCGAGTGATACTTTGGTTCGCGCTCCATGGGCTAATGCTGAAAGGGCCAGTAGTGTAGGGATTTGTTTTGCTGACTAATGCTGAACCTAGGTCAGGGCCCATGAAGCTAACACCAACCAACTTCCGGGGGTCGTAACTTGGTCATATTATCTCAGTTTGACGCACATGATACCTTGTTGGAAAGATCTATTAGAGGAAGACAACTAAAAAATGCAATTTCAATGAAATAGCCCAAAGAAATATTACCAAAAGATGTCATTTAGGGCCTCAAAATGGCTATGAAAGTTCAAGATTTGAAAAACTACCAAAAATAGTAAACTGTGCTACAATTAAGGAAATTCAAAAAAATGACAGAAAAATGGTGGGGGTCTAAGTGGAATAGGCGGGTGGCCACCAATATCCACCTGAATCATTATGTCATTACACAATAAAGGTAATAAGTTCGAATGGACAGAGGAGTGCGAGGATAGTTTTGAGCACCTTAAGTAGTTGTTGACACGCATCAGTGCTACAAATTGCAGATCCGGACAAAGAGTTTGTAGTATGCACATATGCTTGCAATAGAGGACTTGGTGGAGTACTTATGCAGGATGGGCAAGTGGTATGCTATGAGTCATGGAAACTAAACAAGCACGATCAAAACTTCCCGACGCATGATTTGGAGTTAGCAATGATCATACATGCCTTGAAGATATGGAAGCACTATCTTTTAAGCAGGAGGTTTGTATTGATGAGTGATCATATTGGGTTGAGGTATTTGTTTGACTAGCCGAATCTGAAATCTCGATAGGCTAGATGGTTGGCCACGATTAGTGAGTTTTATTTCGAGATCAGGTACATCACAAGTTAAGAGAATAAGGTGGCATATGCTCTCATTAGACAGCTATAGGTAAATCACTTGGAAACTATGAGATCCTATGGGACATACTTACAAGATAGGATCTTGCAGGCAGGTTAGCAAGATGTCAAGTATATGGAGATTGTGCATAGGTTACAACAGAGTAGAAGTACATGTACAAGTATATGTACATGTGGTAGTACAAGTATAGGTACATGTGAAAATACAGGTACATGTACAGGTGTAGGTGCATGGGATGTGGATTATTGTCTTACAACAGATGAACTGATCAGAATCAGAGACAAGATATGTGTGCCAGCTAACAGTGAGCTCAAGAAGGTGATATTGAGAGAGTTTCATGCGAAACCTTATTTAGGTCACCTAGGTTATTTGAAGACATTGACTGCAATGAATAAATTTATTATTGGACGAATCTAAAGAGGGATGTGGCATAGTTTGTGGTTAGGTGTTTCAATTTCGAGCAAGTAGAGGCAGAGTGTAAACATCCAGGTGGATTTCTACAATCAATCGCTACTCTAGAGTGGAAATGGGAGGTCATTACCATGGATTTCATCACAGGGTTGTCGAAGACAGTGAGAAAACATGATTCCATCATGGTTGTTGTGGACAACTTGAAAAATGTTACACACTTCATTCCAATGAAGTCTACATTCTCAAATAGCAATGTGGCACATGTATTCATCAGAGATGTGGTTAGGTTGAATGGTGTTCCAAAGAAGATTGTGTCAGACAGGGATGCAAAGTTCACTTCCAAGTTTTGGAAAGAGTTGTTTGTAGGTTTGGGCATAAAGTTGGCCTTCAGTAAACTTATCATCTGCAGACAGATGGATAGACATAGAGGGTCAACAAGATATTGGAGGACATGTTGAGGATGTATGTGATGCATCAACAACAGAAGTGGTAGGAGTATCTTCCCATGGTTGAGTTCACATACAACAATTGTTATCAGAAGTCATTGAGGATCATTCCTTTTGAGGCATCGTATGGGTGGAGGTTCAATACTCCTATCAGTTGGAGTGATCTGGTTAACATGCTGCTTATTTGACCAGAATTTTGGTAGACATGGAACAAGAAATGCAGGTGATCAAGAAGAATTTGATGGTAGCACATGATAGGAAGAAGAGCTATGCAGATCATAATAGGTTGTTCAAGGAGTTCCAAGTTGGGGAACGGGTATACTTGAGCATCAAACTAAAGAAGAGATCCTTACAGATTGGATAATGTGCCAAGATGGCACCACAATTTTGTGGATCCTTCAATATCATTGATATGATTGGGCCAGTAGCCTATCGACTTATAATTCCTCCGACTGTGAAAGTCCATGATGATTTTCATGTATAATTGCTTAAGAAGTATGTTAAAGATGTTGATCATGTGATTTAATGATCTAAATTGTAGGTGGAACCAAATGGATAATTCCAGTCGGAGCCCTAATGTATATTGCAAAAAAATGTGCTCATGCTCTGGAACCGAGCAATCAAGTAAGTTAAGGTGCAGTGGAAGCACTTTGGGCCCAATGAAGCTACATGGGAGATGATGGATCAGATGTGGGCCATGTATCCTTCCTTGTTTTTTGGTTGAGGCAAAGCCATTTATATGGTGTTTTGGTATATGTTTTGATATGGTGTTTTGGTATATGTTTTGATATGGTGTCTTCGTATATGTTTTGGTGTATGTTTGGGTGATATTGCTATATTTACTAATGTCTAGGATGTAAATACCACCATGAGATATGTTATAAAGCTGCAATAAGTGGTATGGGTTTCATCTCATTATGATTGTCATGTTATTATTATATCATGCTGTTATGCTATCATGTTTTTATGTTGTTAGGTGGGTTGGCACTCAGCGGGGTGATCATTTTAAATATTGAATCGAGCTATGTTATAAAGCTCCATGAGCAATATGCTTTCTTTCTAGTGGTTTGCTTAGGTATATGTGTGATTCAACACCAAGGATAGTGTCCCCCAAGGGGGAGGGTTCTGTAACAAACCTGGTGAGAATTCCATGTAATAAGAGATAAAAAAAGTAACCACAGTTGATGGGACACTTATTCCAAGATGAATTTTGGGCAAGACATCCTAGGGGGTGTTCATTTGGTTGATTATGGATAAGGAAATTTTCCAAGTCAATGGCTAAGGTTTTGCATATTAATTTATGAAAATAATGGAAATTAGGAGAAAATGGAGGTGAAAGGTCACAGGTTGCATGTGAGGAGGAAAATGAAGGAAAATAAAGGAAAATGAATACAATAGAGGCCTCATTCATAAAAAGGTTTATGAGGATTAGTTGGTAACTTTTTTTTCAGTTTAGTTTTAGAGCTCTCTCATTATTCTGTCTCTCTCTCTCTCACTCTTGGACGCTTAGAGTTTTCTTGGATCACTTTGGCATTGGAGTAAGAAAGGAAAAGAAGGAAAGATGAAGCAAATATCAAGTAGGGAAAGGAAATATCAAGCAGCTACAATAAGATTCTTTGTAGGTATCGATTTGCATGTGTATTTTCCTTTCTATATTTGGCATGCATGGTGTTTCAAGTGGTTGTTTTCTATCATGGCATGGGTTTTTCTAGGCGTGACAATGTTTTCAGCCTAGCCTTGCCATTTCCTGATAGCATTGATGAGATGGGTTCTGATACTTCGGTTGAGCTGGATTGATGAATATATTCGAAGCTGAGTAGGGTGGATTTGTGAAATGAAAAAACATGGTCTAGTGGTCCTTGAACTAGACTGTGGATCACCATAAAGCCACTAGCCTAGTAACCCCTGAGGTAGACTGTGGGTTGCGGTAAAGTCAAGATTGTGTGCCTCGATGGGCCTAGGAATCCTTGTTGGTGAATGACATGAGATATGTAAATCCAAGAGGTGGATTGGTCTCTGTTGGGCCAAGTAGTCCCCGGATGGTATGTATGGTAAAACCTGGAGAGTGGGTTGTGGTGTAGGGCCTAGTGGTCCCTATATCAGACTGTGGATTACGATAAAGCCTGAGAGACTAGGAGGCACTCAAATTCCTCACAGCGTAGGTGGAGGACTCCAGTAGCATCCATGCTTGTTTGGTTCTTTTTGGTTGGTTATGAGTCCTTCATTTATGCTTGGAATATGGCATGGGGGTGATTTTCTGAAGAGAGACTTGGCTTAAACAATCTATGGTTGAGTGGAACATGGTAGTCCCATCTCCAATTGGTTTTTGCATTCATTAATGAGAAATTCATTCCCTTGGTTTTCATGTGTAAATGTACTAGTTTATATGTGGATTTTATGGCTGATATATTTATGGTATTTCTGTTGTTACTATGTTGGCTATATGTATGTTTTATGATAACAAATATGTATGGCTCTCAGTATGTTTTTACATGTAAAAGAATGGACAATGTATCTATGACCAATAGATGATAACACAACAAAATACATGAGGGAACAATGGTTCTTAGTGATTCTTAGATAAGTATGAGATCCCTATTCTTAATTTTGTTGTTTACACCTATAGATTACATGTTTTTGATATGTTTGACGAAATGTCTGTCATGGCTAGTAGGGGTCTAGTTAAGGGCTTGTTTGACTAATTACTTCTACTTCATTATTTCCCTGTTATTTAATGACTCAAAAAAGTGGCTCAAATCTCGAGGATGCTGGCATAGAACTGGACAAATTGGTCCCTGGATGCTAGCATGCATGTCTGTGAGAGTGTCCAGAGGTCCTTGGATGCTGACATGCCCATAGCATGAGAGTGTCCAGAGGGAAAGTGATCAGAAGTTTCAATGGGACCTAGGGGAAAGATGCCTGAAGTGTTGGCATGGTTTTCAGGGGTCCTGTAGTTGATGTGGAAGGTTTTTTTGTTGTGCTTCCATTGATTCCATTTCCTTAAGGTCACATAGGAGGTCGAATCCAACCATAGTAGCCTTTTGTTGCATGTTTACCTTGGTTGGCTGGTTACTTGGGTAGATTTGGGAGGAGGATGTTACAATTACATCTCTATTTTTTGATTAATGCAATACAAATAAGAGGGGTTTTGAACAATTTATTTACCCTAGATAAATCTCTATGCATGTGTGTTAATTCTTATTGCATGTCTATGATTTGTGTTCAATACTGTGAATTTAATTTCACAAAGTAGTAGAGTAGGTTTGAGTCTTGTGATTTAAGAAATTTCATGGGCAGTTTCAAATACACACCATTCTACAATCTCATGTTCCTACATTGTTTTTTAATTAGTCAATTTAATTAAAAGGGTAGAAAGGGAATAACTAATTTTGAGTTAAATCTCAACATTTGATTTGTGCTACTATTAAGAATATACTAGATGTAAAACTTACTCCCACCCCCTTATACTCCCTCGAGTTGTGGAAGGTGCTACATTATAATTAGCCCAACCCTCAAGGTCTGTTGTGAAGATGGGGTTATCAAAATCCTCTTTCTAACTTTGTCAAAACCTAAGATAAACACCATCATGAAATTGAGCTTATTAGGTCCCTATAATACTAATATAGCCCCCATATTGTTATTTTTTTCTCCACATAATCCCTCTATTGTTATTTTTGCACCCTTACATTTATATTGTTATGTAGACCCTAATTATATTTTGACCCTTTAAAATTCTATATATACCAAGGAGGTCTTATCATTTGAATCATCCAAGAATTGTTAATTTATGTGATGTAAAGGGAGGTTTCCCCCTCATATTGGCTTATTATCTAGCCATAGATCTATATTATGTTTATGTGATATTTTGACATGGATACAAAACATTTGGTATCAAAGCTCTTGATTCTAGGGTTTTGCTGATTCAAAGGGGTCATTGTGGTATTTTTGCTATAACTCTTTTTCTGTGAAGCTTCAGGCCATTAAATCGCTACCATGCGGAGGAAAAACCTTGGTTCACTATATTTTCAAAGATATGATTAAAGGAAGTTAGGGTTTCTATACGCTCTATAATTTAGTCTCAAGTAAGTGTCCCATGGAAAATCATCATAAATTTCTATTCAGCCATTAGATTTGAATTCCGTAAAAAGAGAATGATAGTGTACATAATGTAGTTTTTGGGGTAGAATGTTTAGGATCTACAATTGAAATAATGGTGTGTGGCATCCCATACAAGTTGAATCTACTGAACTAGTTCATAATCAAATAATTGTGGGAGATTTCACATAAATTTATCTTGAATCCAATCTTGGTCTAACTGGTGGGGTTGGAAATAAGACACAAAGAGATACCTCAGGATGCAATTGTGGACCTTAGGAGGCCAAAATCACATAGATACAATAGTTTCAAGGTAATCTATACAAACAAGCTGAAAATCAAGCTCCAAAAATGTGTGTATTTTTAAATTTTCATAACATTTGTTTGAAATGTTTGAAGTGATTTAAAGGGAATAATGAAGCATATATATCATCAATTGGTTCCAAAATTCCTTTAAAAAAAAATGCTACACCGATTAAATAATCAAAAAAATCTACTATGATGCATGAAGAGGAAGAAATGCAACATGATATATCAAAATTACAAGACTAAGTGCAAAAAATTTCTCTCTCACAAAGAATGTTAAAAATAGCAACAAGAAATTCCAATTTAATTGGTCCTTGCATTAAATTGTGAATTAAAATCGAATTCTATTCTCATAGCAACTTGTAAATAGTTAATTAAGCTAAATTGACTTAATTGACTTAGGAATTTTGAGTTGGAAGTCTATTTGGAGTCATGTAAGTGTGATCCCTAAATTTTAGGGGTCTAGGTTGAGTTCTTTGGCATTGTAATTAGATAACTCAGTCTAACTAAGTTAGAGTCAGTTAAACTAGTTCTAATTGTTGGAGGAACTAGTAGAGGTTTAGTTGTGAGCCAGTGCACCAATGCATCCTCAGTACCACACCAGTTAACTGAAGATTCACTCACAAATAATTCATGCATGTCAGTTCAGAGGAAGACCTAGTTGAGACTAGAGTGCATGGACAATGTACTATCAATTGTATAATTTTTCGAGCTGTACAAATGGTGCATGCAATCAGTTGAGGACCTACGTTTGGATTGCAAAGTTATGGAGGAAGGATTTCCCAATTAAATATGGGTCGATTCTCTTAGGAATTGTGCAAGAAAGTAGGGCTTGGTAGGCAGCATAATTGGCTAAGTGTTGGCTAGAGTGGGCTTGTGAGGCAGAGAGTTAGATCATACTTGTGCAAGGATTGTTCTAGTGTGAACACGCATTATATTTTCTTCTCAGATATTTTGGTTAATGCAATATAGATAGTCATGGTTTTGAGTAGTTTCTTTCCTAGGAGAAATATTGTGTTATATTCGATTGATATTCTTCCTCTTTCTGATTATTGTTTTCATCGATCATTATTGGTTTCTGCTATAAAGAGTAAAGTAGATTCTTGTATTATGTTTTAGTATATCACATGAGCTAATGAATCTATAGAAAAATCTACATGGTATCAGAGCTGAAGACAATATACAAGAGGAGATTTTAAATTTTTTGTGCAGGTGAAATTTGGATTTGCAGTTCATACTTCAGAGTCAGAAAATGGATTTCTATGGTTTGAGACTTGAGTATGCCTTGGAAGGTAGCTCGAATTACATAGCCTGGAAGGAAATGATGTAAGTAGTGTTGGAAGACAATCGAATTCATTGATCAAGACATTCCTAAGCCTTCAACATCGGATGCTAATGATCTAGCCAAATGGAGAAAGTGTGGGACAAAGGTGAGGTAGATTATTCTTGAGGGAGTTTGAGACCACATTGTCTCAAGTCTCCATGGAAAGGAAACTCCATATGCTATGTGGAAGGAATTCACGAACTTGTTTCAGAATAGTAGTGACCATAGGAAGTTGGCACTGAAGGACAAACTTAGAAAGATCAAGATGGAGAAGGGTGACTCAATTTTGAAATACTTGACCAAGTTCACTCATTGTCATGATGATATTGGAAGTGTTGGGATTATTGTTGCTAAGGATGATATGGTGTGCCCAACTCTTCTAGGACTCCCCAAGAGTTGGCACAATTATCTGGACTATGTCAATGGGAGCAAGAAGTTGTTAGATTGGGAATGACTGTGGTTGGATTTGGGACATGAAGAGATTTGGAGGAGCACCAGAGACAAATCCTCATAAAAGACTGATGATAAGGAAAATTGTACTTTAGCGGGTAAGGAAAAGAAAGGGAAGGGGAAGGTGTCCCATTAAAAATCAAATTCTTGGCATGGAGGTGAGAAGAAGGAAATGTGGAAAGTCAAGTCCTTTCATTGTCACGAGCTAGGACATTTTGCTACAAATTGTTCGCTCAAGAAGTCCAAGAAGAAGTCCTTAGGAGGAGCAGAAGATGAGGCTCTTGCCTCACAATTAAAATTGGACTTTACCCTCATCACATGCATGGTGTCATTGATGATGGGTAGTGTATGGTACATAGACAGTGGATCTTCTTTCCACATGATTGGTAACAAGGAGATCTTCAATGACTTGGAGGAGAAGGATCTCCAGATCCATATCGAGATTGGTGATGACGGGAGCTATAGTGCTATTGGGTTAGGTACAATTACCTTTCAGAGGGAGTCAGGTGCTCTCCTCACTTTGCGAGATGTTATGGGTTTGAAGAAGAACTTGGTATTTGTTTCCATGTTAGAGGATAGAGGCTACGATGTGATTTTTAGTAAAGGAAAAACATTCCTTCATCACATAGCCACCGGATGGTAAAGAGGATAGGGATTCAGATCAAGAATATCTATAAGTTGGAGGTAGAATATTGTGCTTCCTTGAACATGAAAGTAGAGAAGGTGCATAGCGGAGACATCTATGAGTTATGGCACAGACGATTGGGTCACTTGCATCATGGTACTTTGAAAATCATGTATAAAATTTCTACAGGTCTTCCCAAAGGTACATTGGAGCAATTTGACACATGTAAAGGGTGTACTTTGGAAAAATTCACCAAAGCTTCCTTTCACGACAAATATAGTTGAGCATAGGTGATCCTTGATCGAGTCCATTCAAATGTGTCATCCATTCTTGACAACATCCATGGCCAAACACATGTATTATGTTATATTTGTTGATGATTTTTCTCGTAAATGTTGGATCTTTTTCATGCATAAGAAAGATTGAACTGTTGCAAAGTTTTTTGAATTTAAAGCATTGGTTGAGAAAGATACCGGCATGAGGTTAAATCTCTCAAGAGTGATAACAATGGAGAGTATGTGCGAAATGAGTTTAAAAACTTCTGTGTGGCAGAAAGGATTAAATGGGAGTTGGAAACACCCCATAGCCCACAATAGAATGAGGTGGCTGAAAGGAAGAATATAAGCATTGTAGGGGTAGCACGAGTGATGTTGCATGATCAGGGCGTATGACTACAATTGTGGGATGAGGCATGCACAACAACTATTTATTTGCAGAATAAAAGCCCTCATCAAATTTGGGATGAGTACGCCAAAGGAGGCTTTCTCAGGGAAGAGACTAGATGTGGGTCACTTTAGGATTTTTGGCTCATCGGTATATTTCCATGTGACCAAATATGCATGGAAGAAGCTGGAGCTAACAATAGAGTTGGGGATATTTGTGGGGTACAATGATACACCTCACAAGGTGTATCTACTGCCTAGTAGGATGACAATGGTTCATAGGGATGTCAAATTCAATGAAGATAAGGCCATGATATGTTTCCTTGAGAGGGAGCTTCAACTACATGTGGTTGAGGAGTTTTTAGCTCCTAAGGAGGAGCCTCAGATTGATGTGGAGTAGCCACATGTAGATGATCCAAGAGTGGATACATCCACTTAGGCAGAGTCCTCCAGAGATGGGAGAAAGCACACCAGAGAGGCTAATAGGTTATTTTAGGATGTGAGAGAGAATGTGGGAGCACCCACATCACAACACATGCATAGGAGGTCACTTGAGAGGTACATTGGATACATGGATCTTATGAGTAGTGTGTTGAGCCAAAGCCATCTTCTTTTGAGGAGGTAGTGAAACAACCAGTTTGGATTGATGACATGGTGGAGGAGTATGACTCCATTATTCATAACAATGTTTGCGATGTGGCCCCAAGACTGATAGAGAAGTCAGTGGTGAGTTCTCGATGGATTTACAAGGTAAAGCATGGAGCGAATGGTAGTGTGAAGAAACACAAGGCTAGGTTTGTGGCCTGAGGATTTTCTTAGGTAGAGGGGATTGACTACAATGAGACATTTTCTTTTGTAGCAAGGTACTCATCAATCAGATCCATTTTGGCACTATCAGCGAAAATGGGTTGGAAGATACATCATATGGATGTGAAGACAACCTCCCTTAATGGCATGATTGAGGAAGAGGTGTATATTGAGAAACCTGAAGGTTTTGAGACCTTTGACTGAGATTCGCATGTGTGCCAACTCAAGAAAGCATTGTATGGGCTGAAGCAAGCACCCTATTCTTGGTACACCAAGATCGATAGCTACTTCACCGGGTCAGGCTTCACCAAAAGTGAAGCGGATGAAAACCTGTACCGTATTGTGGTGGAAGGTAAATTGTTGATTATTGTTTTATATGTCGATGATTTGATTATGATAGGTGATGATAAGATAATCAAGTATTTCAAGGAGGATCTTGCAAGAGAGTTCGAAATGAAGGACTTGGGGATTATGCACTACTTTATGGGAATGGAAATATCATAAGGTGATGGGGAAATTTTTGTCTCTCAGGGAAAGTATGCTAACGAGTGTTATAGACATATTTGGGCACTGCAACCCCAATCATATATGTCCATAAAACAAGGGCTTCTGAGTCCCTAAAAGTGTTGTTTCATATCCTAAAGGAACAAGGTCAGCTGATTACATCATCTCCCAGAAGTTCTCCATAGAAAACTGCTCAGAACTGGTCAAAACTAGACCATACAGACTGCTCAGTGCAGAGGGTGTGATGAATCTCACCTGCCACATGCAAAACATGCGATTCATACTAAAAATCCCTTCTGTAGGGTGCGATGAGTGAGAGTAAACAAATGGTAGAGATAGTTTGCAAGGTGGATGATAATGGAATCTTCCAGAAACTTCTCCTGTGACACTTGCCTCTCTTAATTCACCCAGGGATGAGTAAGAGATCATCAATCTCCAAGTGGAATCAAGAACTATTAGAGAGAAGACACTAATCAAAATCCTAGAAGCTGACTCACCCCCCTGCAATCATCTATATATGGATCCCTCATCCCAAAGATCCAAAGGTTGGAATCTTGTATCTTGTAAGGAAGTGCTGTTGGTTTCCTGGTGCAATATCACAGTGTTGGGTGATCTAAACTTTGCATGAGGTGAAGAAGGGCTTTCATGCTGGGAGGATGACGCTAGGTCAGATCAATGGGTTGTAATCCTCTCTTCTAATCTTTATATCAATAAATCTATTCAAGTTTTCCTCCACATTCTTGTATGTTTGATAGTATATGCATTTGTGTGGTCAATATAGATATGGTCCTACATTGTTTATGACTGTAGATCTCTACACTTTGAAGGTATTATGCTGCTTTGAATTTACAGGTACTCTTTGAAGTGGAGTAATCAAGGGAGGAGCGGCAAAGATCCGTCAAAGGGGAGAAGGAACAAGCAAGGAACCAAGTGAAAGATTGAGGTTGGTATTCTTTGCTCTTCTCCTATCTACTTCTCGTAAAGGAAAACAAAAGTAACTTTAATCTGTTTGTTTCTAAGATAGCTACCCGTCTTAGTGGGACTAGCAGGTCTGCATAGACACTAGATTTCCCGATAACAAAATGGCGACTCCACTGGGGAATAGCTTGTTTTCTTGTCTATATCTGTTTGCTTTATAAACTTACAGATGGAGCCTGAAGTCAAGCCAGCTAGCCTTCGAACTACATTTTCTATGAAAATGAAAAGTAGATCAATGCTGCTTCAGTCTATCTCTGAGTTTTGCTTATAAACTGAACAATTGATTTGCAAACATCCTAATTGCCTTGGTGGTGGCTCAAGTAGCCTCATTAGATTAGCCCCTGTGATTTGCATTTATTGAATATCATTAGCTCGGCTTAAATCCCTAAACTAAGCTGCAAACTATGACCAAGAACCAAGTTGAAGTCTCGTCCCTGGACCATTGCACCTTCTCCTCTTGGGAATCTGGATGCATTGCACCTCCCGTGTGCAGTAGGTGAGATGCATCGCTTTTTCCCTGTGTTACAGGTGCGATGATCAGATAAGACTTCTTTTGCTTCCAGATTTTGGTTTTTGTTCACTCTCTTCAGCTTTATTCAGGAGTTTTGCTGTCTGTGATCACTATACCACTGTGGAAACTCCCTTCCTTTGCATGATTCAGCCTCCATTGTACAAAGAATTATAAATGTTTTTATGTATTGTTCACCATTTACGGTTCTCCTTTACAAAGAAGTAGGGTAATCAAACTGTCGCCTTTTGATTTGGAAGTGTTTCAAGTGTCGTTTTCAGTCAAAGAAAAGAATCCCACTGTTCTTGATGGTCGATTACACTATTACTCTTGTATTTGATTTGAATTAATAGTTTTTCAAGTGTTGAAAGCAGTTTTCAATTCGAAATCGCAAAGTGACTTCGTTATCTTCCTTTCATCTTTTGAAGAGAAAATCATTAGTACTGTCGCTTGAAAAGATTTAGATTTGTGCTTAGCATTCTTTTTGTCATTCACACATCAAGAAAGCAAAAAAAAAATACATGCATGTGCATTTGCATTTAGACTGCTTGTTGATTTTGATTTAGGACAATGCATCTAGTGTGTGCTCTCTGCTCTATGTTGAAAAAATCCTGCTTCTCTTTCTTTAGTAGCTAGGATTTTCATTTCAAAAAGAAGATTAAACGATTGTTTATCATTTTATAGAAGAATCTGCATAGCAAGATCTGCTCATTCAAATTGTCCTGATGATAAACCACACTGGTTGGTTCGAAACGCGTCGACAAAATTATCTCTATGTGATTTTCGCCAAAGATTCTTCTCTAAATTGATATGGATCACAGAAGCCTAAATTCAATGATTGTTTATCATCTTAGATTGCATTTTAGGAATTGTATATCTACATCACGCGGTGAACCTGAAAGGAAAACTTCTTAAAAAATATCAACTGTAAAATAAATTCAATGAACATAAAAATGCTTTGGAACCTAACACACAACATTTAGAAGTCTAGGATAAGATGTATTCCGGCGTCGTAAAGCCTGGTAACTATCGCTTTCATTGTAGGTTGGGTGATTCCTCCTCTTTGAGACAAAAAGTGCCAATGCGGACTTGTGCTCCCACGTACCGTCGAGTATATATTGGGAGACCACAATAGGCTATATCCTTTATCCTTAGGAAACCGTGTCTACTGCCTTATCGATCGCAATGCACTGAACATAGCATTCGGGAAGATTGACTGCCATACCGTAAAAAGTATTCTGCAATTTTGCGATTGGTTTGGTAATCCCTCTGTCTAGATTTCTAGAGTAGTCTCTTTCATTCCTTTTCAGACTCCTTAAAGGAAAAGGTCCATCTGAGGCACTTGTCACTTCAGGCTCATTAAAAATTGAAGGCGACTAGAGTCATCTTTAGCTTTTTCTCGACTCTTAAAAATTGAAAAATCAAGTTGTGTCAAAGCGTCTAAAATTTATTTTAATCGGAATAACGTCCCTGTTCCCTCATTGGTCTTAGGTTGAGAAAAATGGAGTCCACCAACCAAGGATTTCCCCTTGGGGGAAATCCTAGTCCCTGTTCCCTCATTGGTCTTAGGTTGAGAAAAATGGAGTACACCAACCAAGGATTTCTCCTTGGGGGAAATCCTAGTCCTTTTTCCTCTTGGGGAGATCTTGGTGCACCTCATATGGCCACATTGTCCCTCCCAGGATTGACAATCGGCTTGCTAGTATGGCTCTTCTCAACCTCTGTTGTTCAAACCACTGCGATTCCTGAGCAATCAAGTCAGCAACTAGATGATACTAGAGTTACCCCCCAACCTTTTGCTTCACTTGTTTCTCCCTCACCTCCTTCCTGTTCACTTGGTGAAGTTGGTAAATCTAAGAACGAAGTAACTGAGAAGAAGAAGAAAGGGAAGGAGAAAAAGAAGAAGGAGCCAAAGGCAAAAAGGGGCAACCATGCATTGTCTAGCAAAAATCCATGCACTGTACCGTCCAAACCCAAATCTCCATGTGTCATTTGCAAAGGGGACCACTATCATTGAGATTGTCCTTACATCCCTCGGATATTAAGGGGCTGGTCTCCTCGTTTGCACAATCCAGTGTCATCAACCTCTGACGATCATGTTGAGAGTACACTGTCAGCTAGTGAAAATGAAGTCTCTAGACAAAAAGGAAAATGTAAATTTCCTTGCAAATTGTGTGAAGGCAATCATGCCATCCTCAGTGGTCCCTTCTTGGATGAAGCTAAAAGAGTCTTGGATAACCGTCCTGTTTCACTGCTATGGCTTCCTCCTAGGTATAAGAAACTCTTGCCGAGTCCATCGCTAGTTGAAAATCCGATTGACACAACTTTGTGGTCGGTCGAAGCATCTATCATTGAGGATAAACTCTCTGGATCCACACCAGACAAAAATCAAAAGGTCAAGGCGACAGTTGACCCGGTCTTGTCTTCAGAAGGTCCATCTTCAGATGATATAGTCACCGAAGAGAATGAGAACAACACAATTCAGAGTCTTTTCGTAAACACAGACTTCGATGAACATGTGGGCAATTTACCCGTTCCTTTATCGCAGGAAGGAAGTTCGTCAGGGTCATATCCGACCATTTATTCGGTCCCACCTCCGAGCAACCTAGTCATTTCCTTCGATTGGAATCTACTAGGCAGACCCTGTTTACCGTCTAATATACCATTTCGAATCATTTTACAAGCTTACAGAATGGTCATGGTTGGTACCATCATAGATGAAGGGGCTTCTATGAGTATCCTTTCCTCAACTGCTTGGAAAGCGCTTGGTTCGCCATTGCTTCTTCCTGAGATGCGAAATCTAACAGGCTTCGACAAAGGAACCAGTTGATCGTTAGGGATCCTTCCAAGTTTGCCTATAACCTTAAGTGGGAAAACCATGTATCTAAACGTAATGGTAGTCTAAGGACCTTTAGATTATAATCTACTCCTTGGGCGTGACTATATTTATAGCACGGGAGCCATTGTCTCCTCACTCTTTTGAGTAATGTGTTTTCCGCATGAAGGCCGAGTGGTCCAGCTCGTAGAGCAGCTTTCATTCCCCGGCTCACACATAGCTAATAGTCAAATGCCATCCCTAACTAGTCTTTTCATGTAAGGAATGTCTCATCAATCTCTAGTTTGTCCACCTGAAGAACGCAAGTAATTCGGTGACCATGAATGAAACCTAGGGGGCATGCGCCTTGGTCTGCTTCGGTAGAAGAACCCTAGGTATAAGGTGGGTTTCCATGTAGGAATATGACTAGTCTAACACACCCATCCGTTTAGGAAAATGGGATTGGACTGGAATAAGATACCTCCATCAAAAGGTATGCCTTACCTGACAGAGCAAATGCTTTGTTTGCAAATTGAAGGGTAACTTGGGAACTCTACTATGTATGTCAAAAGGTATGCCTTTCCTGATAGAGCAAGTGATTTTTTTGCAAATTGAAGGGTAACCTAGAGACTCTACTTCATTATACTTGGGGGAATGAAAACCTTTTCGCATGCAAGTGAAAAGCGACCATTTATTTTCTTAGTTTGTATATTCTCAACCCTTTAAAATCGTAGGATTGGTCGTTCTTAGCTTACATAAAGAAAAGATTCGGAGCAAAGTTTTGAATGGTGCAAGCTCCCTAAAAATTGAACCTATCGATGAGACATCCTTATTATACGATTGATATGAGCAATTTTTATGCGAAGTTCAAGCTCGTTGAAAATTAAACCTAAGCAATGCGAAAATGTTCCCCTAGAGTTTAAGCTCATTAAAAAATGAACCAATATCTAGTAAATAACCATTGTGAATGCATTATCATCAGCTTTTGAGCCCTGGTTGTGTTCTTTCCATCACCTCCACTCTATTTTAGTTGATCATATGCCTCCATTTGATTGTTTACCCTTTTGAGGAACAACTATGACGAGTGATTCTATTAGCCATCCTTGTGACATTGCCGTGATTGGAAAATTCCAAACCTTACCTCGAATCAGCTGTTACTCGAAAATATCACTCGTTCCTCAAAAAACGAGTCTCCTTTAAGCTCTTTTCCTCTGACTCGTAAAATATGAAAAGATTGCCGAGCAATTGGCCTCTCCAACACGTTAAAGTTATCAAAAGTGCTATCCCTCCTCTATATTTTAATCTTTTTGGACCTGAGGGATTATTACACAAAAATATCTAGCGCTTGTCTTGTTCGGCTCATTAAAACTATCGAAAATTCATTCCTTCTGTATTATTTTATACTTTTTCAGACTTAAGGGATTATATGACGAAAAAGGATCACTGGATTTTCCTTTCCGTCCCTTTTCAGACTCTCTAAAATTGAAAAATGTCCGAGATGTCTTATCGTTAAACTCGTTAAAACCAATAGCGACAAACTTGTCCATAGAGACAAGAACGAGTTTCACTGTTGTTAGGCTCGTTAAAACATAGCGACGGGTTTGCCTGAAGGGAAAATTAGAGAATAAGAATATGTTATCCTCCTCAAGCTTGATAAAAATAAAGAGGTACTAGTCAGCAATGAATAGGGAAAATTGGGAAGAAAACTTGAAGAAACTTTATTGTTAGCGAGTCACTCTTGAACATGACACTTTCACTCCATCACCATGATTGAGTCGGGTTGGGTTATTCCATTCACCGGTCATACTACCATTGGTCTGTTGTACCATCCATCTTTGGGGTTAACGCTACCAATCCATTTCAATGTCGCTGATATGTTCAAGAGAAGTCGATCAGAGAATTCACTAACCCAACTTGTGTCTCACCTGCTGCAATACCTTCACACTTCATTCTTTCATGGCCGCCACCCTGAACCCTGTATCATCAGATCGTTTTCACCTCCACAAAATAATTTTCTCCATTCCGTGTCGTAGATGTGGGATTCATTAAGGCCCTCCTACGACGGGTCACTTCTTGTCGACGACAGCTCATTATCCAAACCTAGGAACAACCCTTTCAGTACTTTGAAGCTTGCATACCTCAATGGCAAGTTTCTCACTTCCAACGACAAGTTTACATCAATGGCCTTCGACTGAAAGATTTTGCGTGGTGTTCGACACCAAGTCTCATTTTCACACCATGCGAATTGTACTGTAGTACCTTGAGGGTCATCATCATTATCGGTCATTCCTCTCGCGCCTATTAGCCGCTTACATCATTGGCTGGTAATCAGGCAATGCCTTTCCATGTTCGACTCCAGAACATTTTTCACATGGATCGACTTGTACTTTGGGCGAAGATTGGTCGAGTTTTAAGACCCCAGATCTAGTTTCATCCATCCAGGTTGTGATATATTCAAGAAAATAAAGACATCAAATGTACATCATTGCTGCATAGATGATCATCCAAATCAAAGGATGACGGCTCTATCAGAATCATCAGTCTGCCACAAAGATGGTTGTCTGTCCTATGTACATGAAAATGAATTTATAAAGCTGAGCATGGGAATGCCCACCTCAGCTAGATCATGAAAATGTTATGAAGATAATGTATTGTATTGTATCTTATTACATGTCACCTTCCAGTTCGAAAAACCTCAGATCCTCATGATAAAACATTTCACCTGACATCAAAGATTTTCGACCTCATGCTTTAGGGGCCAACTGTTATAGACATATTTGGGCACTGCAACCCCAATCATATATGTCCATAAACCAAGGGCTTCTGACTCCCTAAAAGTGTTGTTTCATACCCTAAAGGAACAAGTTCAGCTGATTACATCATCTCCACGAAGTTCTCCATATAAACTGCTTAGAACTAGTCAAAACTGGACCATACAGACTGCTCAGTGCAAAGGGTGCAATGCATCTCACCTGCCACATGCAAAAAGTGAAATGCATACTAAAAAGCCCTTCTATAGGGTGCAATGGGTGATAGTAGAAAAATGGCAGAGATAGTTTGCAAGGTGGATGATCATGGAATCTTCCAGAAACTTCTCCTGTGACACTTGCCTCTTAATTCGCCCAGGGATGAGTAAGATATCATCAATCTCCAAGTGGAATAAAGAACTATCAGAGAGAAGACACTGATCAAAATCCCAGAAGTTGACTCACCCCCCTGCAATCATCTATATATGGATCCCTCATCCCGGAGATCCAGAGGCTGGAATCCTGTATCTTGTAAGGAAGTGCTATTGATTTCCTGGTGGAATATCATAGTGTTGGGTGATCTAAAATTTTCATGAGGTGAAGAAGGGCTTTAATGCTGGGAGGATGATGCTGGATCAGATCAATGGATTGTAATCCTCTCTTCTAATCTTTATATCAATAAATCTATTCAAGTTTTCCTCCACATTCTTGTATGTCTGATAATATATGCATTTGTGTGGTCAATATATATCTGGTCCTATATTGTTTATGATTGTAGATCTCTGCACTTTGAAAGTATTATGCTACTTTGACTTTACAGGTACTCTTTGAAGCGGAGAAATCAAGGGAGGAGCGGCAATGATCCGTCAAAGGGGAGAAGGATTAAGCAAGGAACCAAGCGAAATATTGAGGTTGGTATTCTTTGCTCTTCTCCTATCTACTTCTCATAAAGGAAAACAAAAGTAACTTTAATCTGTTTGTTTCTAAGATAGCTACCCATCTTAGTGGGACTAGCAGCTCTGCATAGACACTAGATTTCCCGATAACAATGAGATACTAAAAAGGTTCCACATGGAGAGTAGTAAACCCATGGAGACTCCTCTAGCAGGTAATTGGAGGAAGGAGGATACTACTTCGAGTGAAGTAGTGGAAGCTATTGTTTACAGGCAGCTTGTGGGTTCACTCATGCATTTGGTAAAAACATTACCAAACATGTGCTACGCATTTAACCACCTTAGTCAAGCGATGGTTAGGTTGACCAAGCTATATTGGAAGGTGACCAAGCATGTGTTGAGATACCTTAGTGGCACTAATTAGTATGGATTGTGGTACAAACAGACATAAGGAGTGAAGCTTTAAGGCTTCACTGATGAAAATTGGGTAGGGAGTCCTTCCGACGTGGAGAGCACATCAGGAGGGATATTCAATATTGGGTCAACAACTATTCCTTGGTACAACAGGAAACAGAGATTGGCTGGACTCAGTTTGACAAGGGAAGAGTACATGTCTGTTAATCAAGCAACTTGTGAGGCCATATGGAAGAGGAAGATTCTGGTTTTTTTTATTTATTTTTTATTTTTTTCAGCAGCTGGATCCAACTATGATTTACTGTGACAATCAGAGTTGTATCTTTGAAAAGCCATTTTTTCATGATCGGTCCAAGCATATTGATATTCAATATCATCATCTTTGATATATATTTTTTTTCTCTGCAAATACTAACTTCTATTAACTGAAAGGAAAAATATTTTTACATATGAGCGAGGTGTTACAGCACTCGACAAACCAGAACTGCCCCATTACAGACATAAGTTGGGGAAAATAGTTACAGAGTGCAAGAGACCAGAAAGCATACATAGAGAGAAACATGCGTCGCCGAGAAGGAAAACTGAGCCAGCACAGAGACACAAAAACATTGCAACCCAGCTAAAACAGAGTCATCGAATTCCCATCTGGGAGCCACAAAACAGTAGGACAATTGCATAGAAACTTGACCATAAGTCTGAGACCGGAGCCGAAACAAAAAGAGATAGTCCCAAGAGGCATTACTTCTCTTTTGCTGGGTCATTATCCTTCTTCTCATCCTGAGCAGTGTCACCATCCTTAAGACCTTCATTACCGCTTAAATCGCTGTCAGGGATAGTTATGGCATGTTCCGCTTCGCCATGAGCTTTGTCCTCAGCTGCAGGTCATGTGTCATCTAGAGGAGGAAGATTTTTGAGAAAAGCCTCCTGTTCATCTTTCTCTTTGTCCCAATTTTCCTTTCTGTCACTGTCCAAGGAATTATCATTGCCAGGAGAGGGATTAGGGGCGATGCAGGTCAAGGGGGAGACAAGGTTTTCCTCTTCCGAGAGTATAAGGGTGATGTGGGCAGTTACCAGGGGCCTGTGCAGGTTACTTTGAAACTTGAAGTGCGTTGTTTGAAAAGCACTATTTGGCCCAGGTTTCCGAACAGAGCTAACATAAGGCCCAACTTCATGGGTGGGGGAGGGATTGAGCGGTTCCGTCGCTGTTTCCATGGCAAGACCAACTGGAGGATGCAGACGGTTGTCATGACATCCCCCAGAATGATGCCTTTTGCCAGAACGAACCATTATAACAGAACGAAGGTAGGCCTCTAAAGGGTTATGGACAGGATGACCACCAGGATGGAGACGGGTGAAGCAAGAGGGATGCCCAACAAAGCTATCGACCAACACCACAGTGTGACTGAGCGTGTAGACAACCATGAAGATAACAGACATATACAGAGTGCATAAATTCAGAGCAAGGGAGAAATTACCCTTGAGAGAAAAGTCTTTGAGCCTGCGGCAATGCCCCGAATTTACACCATCACCCACAGCTCCCGTCAACCTGGTGCTAATGCCGCGCAGCAGAGCACAAAGCTGGGTGAGAGAGCCATGGATCGGCATGGTTATAACAGGAAGAATGTTGCATCGATCGACGCTGGACATAAATGCAAATCCCCTTCCCAATCTCGCATTAATAACCATTCTCCGCTCGCATGAGTTAACGTCCCGAGAGGCCACGCTGCTCTGCAGCTGGTAGTACTGGGTATTAACTACCTGCATGGAGAGCTGCACTAACACATATGCCACCTAGATCCGGGAGAATGTCTTTGATCTCAGGCATTTCCTCCTGCACCAGATTATTGAAGTCGAGGAGCTGAGATTCAGAGATTAGATTTGCTGGTGATCCGACATGTAGATGTCGTCCACTATCAACTCCCATATTAGCTAAGAGGTTTGCAACTTTGTTCCCGTCTCTGCGAATGTGGTTGAAGGAGATCGCTCTGTGGGAGAAAAACCAGTGCTCAATATGCAATAGCCGTTGAGCCATTCTCCAACTGTTACTGATCTTGGAGGACGGGGATCCCTGAAGAATTCTCGAGACCATTTGGATGAGAATTTGAGAATCTCCCTCTATTAGGAGTGGGAAGAGATTCCTGTCTTGCGCTAGAAGTAGCCCCTGCCAAAGACCTTCTAGCTCAGCTGAGTTATTGGTGTCCCACCCTTGTGAGCCCAAGAAGGTTATGATATTGGCTCCTTTATGATCTCTGAAGATCCCTCCAAACCCAGAATTCCCTGGGTTACCCTTTGAAGCCCCATCGAAATTGAGTTTATACATGTTTCTGGGGGGAGGTGACCATTTCACCGTTGAGGGATCTCTTTGAGGCTTTGTTCCTTTGATCAGCTGAGCTTGCTTTCTGTGGAAGTTCCAGTTATTCCATATTGATTGTTCCTGAGGGAGAGTGGGGAGATCCTCTTGGTACCATGTTTTTAGAGATAAGGTTTCTTCAATGTTTTGAATTATGATTTTCCATATCTCGTCCAGTGGTTTGGATTGGTTTTTGAAAATTATACCATTTTTCTCCTTCCAAATGGCCCATGTTACAAAACCTGGGATGAGCTTCCAGAGAAAATTCAGGATTTTGCTTTGAAAGGGGTGGGGGTCCCAGTTGCGTATTGTAGCCGTTATGTCTCCATTCGCCCCTCCCTCATTCTATCAATGGAATTTTATTTTTTGCCAGATCTTGTAGGCCAACGGATAGTAATACAAGAGGTGTTCAATGGTTTCCTCTTCTTTTTTGCAGTTGAAGCATATGGAGGGGCCATTGAAGTTTCTCTTTCTCAAATTGTCCCATGTAAGAATCCTCTTGTGACAGAGGAGCCAAAGAAAGGTAGATACTTTTGGCCAGATGGAAGGATCCCATATTTTACTCCAGAGCGGATCGAGCCTTATTTGATATTTGACGAGTATATTATATGCCTCTCTAGTGGAATAGATACCTCTTTCTTCGTATCCCCATCTGAGAATTTCTTTCTCCTCAGAGTACTGTATTTTCCTTTTTGTTAATTCTATATCCAGAGTTTGCTGGTCTTGCCTTGCCCCTTGAGCTATGACCTGAGTTTCCTTGAGCCATTCTCTGTAGTCTTGCTGGGAGGTATTGCGCCAAAAGTTCCTTACCGTGTATTGGGGGTGCAGATCCTATTCTGGGGGAACATTAGGTGGGAAAAGGTCCCTGAGTTTATGCATCTATTGCCAAGAGTTGTCCCAAAATCTGGCCTCATCATCGTTCTTCACTTCCCAAAAATTGTGCTGCTGAATGAGGTTCTTGTGCTGTTTTAATGAGTTCCATATAATTGAGCCATTGCAAGCTGTTTTAATGAGTTCCATATAATTGAGCCATTGCAAGTCTCTGATATTCTGATAAGTTCCTCCCTTGGAAAGTTTCCCACATATTTGACTGTCCATAATATAGCCCAAGGAGTAGGAGGGCCCGAAAGCCATTTCCACCAGATTCGAGCGCCCATGACAACATTGCTGTGAGTGGGATCTCTTAATCCAATGCCACCTCCTTTTTTTGGAAGGCAAGCAGTTTCCGATTTGACAAGAGCCCATTTGCGTTGAAGTCCACTGCTACCCTAGAGAAACGCCCTTTGGATAGATTTGAGTTCTTTGAGAACCCATTTAGGGGCTGCAAGGATGGAAAAAAGGTATAGGGGCATGGCTTGAAGGACAGCTTTAATCAAAACAAGACGGCTAGCCATGTTAAGAGGTCTATGAGTCCAGGAGGAGAGCCGTGCTTCCAGATTATCTAGAAGGGATCTCCATGAGGAGTGCTTCAAGTCGGAGGCTATGAGAGGGGCTCCCAGATATGAGGAGGGGAGTTTGGCAGAGGAGAAGCTTAGGCTGCGTAAGATGGCTGACTGAATAACAGAGGGAGTATGAAAGAAGAAGATTTGAGATTTGGAATGATTTATAGAGGCGCCAGAGGCATCTGAGAAGTCTGTTAAAAGAGTTTTAAGTTGCCTGGCCTCTTGGACTGAGGGGTGCCCGTAAAGCATATTGTCATCCACAAATTGTTGATGGGTGAAAACAGGGGAGTTGTGAAAGGAGATGCCTTTGAGACGGGCAGCTTGCTGAGCATGTTTAATATTTCTCCCTAGACCTTCCACCATAATGATAAATAGGAATGGGGAGAGGGGGTCGCCTTGCCTAATGCCTCAGGTAGGATGAAAGGTCTCGGAGGGTATGCCATTAATTATAACAGAGAAGAAAGAGGAAGATATGAGGCTCATAATCCAACGGACCCAGGAAGCATCAAAACCAAATGCTAGAAGAATCTTTTCAATATACTTCCAATTGAGGCTGTCAAAAGCTTTGGAGAGATCAAGTTTGAGTAGCATACCTGGCTTCTTGGAGATCTTTAAGGAATGAATTATTTCATGAGTAAGGATGATCCCATCCATGATCTGCCTTCCTTCAACATATCCGGATTGTTCAGGCAAGATGATCAGAGGAAGCAGAAGCTTGAGTCTGGTGGCTATAATTTTTGAGACAATCTTATAAATTATGTTACAGAGGGCTATCGGCCTGAACTTATCCGGCTTGCAAGGCTTCTCCAGCTTGGGTATCAGGGCTATGAAAGTAGCGTTTATCCCTAGAAACATCCATCGGAGAGAGTGAGACTCTTCCACGACCTGCCATACCTCATTCTTAATTAGGTCCCAGAAGTTGTGGAAGAAGTTGGAGGTGAATCCATCTGGTCCTGGGGCTTTTCCGGCTTTTAATTGGCGCACTGCTATTTCCACTTCTTGAAGATCAACAGACTTGAGGAGAATTTGATTATGCTCATCTAAAATGAGTTTGGGGATATTGCTTGTGATTTTTTGAATGGCTTGAGAACAGTCTATGTTTGGTTCTTTGTGTACCTGCTTGAAATAATTTAGGAGTTCAGCCTCTATATCTTCATGTTTTTCTACTCTGGTGCCCTGCTCATTTTGGATGTGGGTGATATTGTTGTGCATCCTGCATTGGATTGTGGTGCTATGAAAGAATTTGGTGTTTTTTTCACCATCTTTGAGCCACTTGATTCTTGATTTTTGCCTCTACAACGTTTCTTCCTGCTTTTCCTTTTTTACAAGTTGCAATTCAAGGGTTTTTTCTTGTTCTGCTAGGTCCTCTGATCTGTCGAGAGTGATGATTTTTTGCTGTAGCTGCTTCATGTCCAGTTCGATGTTCGCTTTCCCCTGAACAATATTGCCGAATGAAGTACGATTCTAGTACTTGATCTTACCTTTTAGGTGCTTAAGTTTTTGTTGGAATTGGAACATTTTGGAGCCTGGAGGTGGATGGAAGCTTTTCCATTCTGTGTTAATTAACTTGTGAAAGTATGGATGGGTCATCCAGAAGGCTTCAAAGTGAAAAGGTCTGCAGATGTTGTTTCCAGGTCGAGACCAGTGAAGTGAAATGGGCCTGTGATCAGAACCAGTGAAGGGTAGGATGGAGGCCGCAAAATCACCCCCAAGATGAATGAAATTATCAGAGAGTAGAAACCTATCCAGCCGGGATGCGATTTGCAGGCTTTCTGCTTGTATGTTGTTCCATGTAAAAACTCCATTATTAGAAGGGAGGTCGATAAGCCAGTTATTTTGGATGAAATCCTTCAAGAGCGATCCTTCTTGAGATCTTCTACATCTGCTTCCTCTTCTTTCATCTAGTCTTGTGATCATGTTGAAATCACCACCTGCGATCCAAAGTGGGAGTGGTCTGTTCTGGTTGAGAGCTGAGATGGAGTTTAGGATCTCCGCTTTTCGATGTGTTTCCTGTGGGAAATAAACATTGGTTAGAAGTCCATGTTGGTTTGTACCTAAGATATGAAAAGTTGCCTGAAGGAAGTTCCTGTGTACATGAAAGTTGTTGAGCACCATGGCTCTGGAATCCCATAGAATGGCTAGGCCTCCTGAGGCACCATCTGCATCAACTTCTATGTTATGACTTCTAGGCCAGAATTTAGTGGCTAGTCTATCAAGTACGTTGGAATCGCACTTTGTCTCTTGCAAGAATAGAACCTGAGGGTTTCTTGCTTTAACATGTTTTTGAGGAGTCGGGTTTTCTTGGGGCCATTGAGCCCTCTAATATTCCAAGAGATTAGCTTCATTGAGAAAGATTGTTTTCAGGACGATAATACTTAGTTAGCTTAGCATACCTACCTGAATCCACTAAGATTTGCCCAACCTTGATTGTTCTCTGAAGAATGGTTTTCCTTCCTCGCTTTTTGATATCTTTGGCAATGAGTCTTCCATCCTAAGGGATTCCTGTCTATATACCCAGAGATTTCTGCCTCTGTGCTTGTGATAAAACTTCTTCTAGGTTCTTAAGCTATCCTGCTAGAATATTGTTGAAGTTATTTGTGGTGTAGGCCTTTTAAAGACTAGGAAGGTCTAAATCCCCAATGTCTATTGTTTCTGTTTCTTCCTCCATAAATTGAGAATAATCTTATTCTTCCATTGGTTCTTCTTCTGAGCGGGTATCTATGTTTGGGTTCTCCGGTTGCCTACCTTGGGTACTCCATAATATTTCTTGTTGTTTTTCTGAGGTCGAAGCTTCCTTACCGTGAGTATCTGCTTGTGACATTGTGGATCTTCCTTTTTTTGGATTGTCATCGTTCATGGGTTCTGGCTCTGACAAATTCATTTGTGTTTCTAACTGGTTAGCTAGGGATCCAAAAATATTGCTTGTGGATGGCCTTGGTTGGCTGGTTTGCACTACCTTTGGTTTTGGGGCCTGCTTCTCATGTGCTCTCCAGCGATTCGTAACCTTGATGAATCCATTTCCTTCAGAGGTTTATGGATCCGATGCAGGGGAGGGTTTCTGTGTTAAAGAGCAGTCCCTGAATAAATTCTTGAGGGCATGACATCTTCGACATCGAAAGGGCACATGTTCATAGTCAATAATTTGTAACCATTCATTGTCAAAGCAAGAAATATTTACCGCATCTGGAAGAGCCTGATTGAGATCCATGTATACACAGATTCTGGCGTAAGAAGTATATCTGCTTGTTTTCGTTTCCTCTGCTGTTTTGATAAACTCACCTAGGGTATTTCCTATCGCCTTCAGAGATTCTTCCTCCCAATATTCCGCAGGGAGTGAATATAAGCGAATCCACACCGGAGCCCAGTTGAGGTCCACCGTATTTGGGTTGAATCGATCCACCCATCCTTTGAGAAAAAAACCAACCGCGTTGAAGAAGTAAGGTCTGCCGTCAAGAACCCTATTTCTATCCTCCAAGCAATTGAAGATAGTCGTGAAAAAACCTTTCAGCCCCAGCTGCAAGGTGATATGCCCCTTAGGGTGCCACTTCGTGTTTATCCAGCTTCTTAAGGCTTTTTTGGTTGGCCACAGACCTATGAACTTCCCTATTAAAGCATGATCTTTCATGAACTGGATTCTTGCTTCGATTCGATGTCCTGGCAGTTCAACCCTTGGGTGAATCACTGATCATCTTTGATATTGTGTGTAGAGGTGGATTATGTTGTTGGAGTACATTCCCACAGAGGAGCAAGATGCTGGCATTTTGACAAAGGAATTGTCAAGATGTAAATTCAAGTTTCACAGAGACAAGATCAGAGTAGTTGATAACCCCCTTATTGCTGAGGGGGAGTGTTAAAAATAACAAGAAGAAATTCCAATTTAATTTGTCCTTGAATTAAATTGTGAATTAAAATCAAATTCTATTCTCATAGAAACTTGTAAATAATTAATAAAGTTAAATTGATTTAATTGATTTAGGAATTTTTAGTTGGAAGTCTATCTAGAGTTATGTAAGTATGATCCCTAAATTTTACGGGTCTAGGTTGATTTCTTTGGATTTGTAATTAGATAACTCAGTCTAACTGAGTTATAGTCAGTTAAACTAGTTCTGATTGTTGGAGGAACTAGTAGAGGTTTAGTAGTGAGTCAGTGCACCAATGCATCCTCAGTGCTACACCAGTTAACTGTATATTCAGTCACAAATAATTCATTCATGTTAGTTCAGAGGATGACCCAGTTGAGACTAGAGTGCATGGATAATGTACTATCAGTTGTATAATTTTCCGAGTTATACAGATGGTGCATGAAATCCGTTGAAGACCTAAGTTTGGATTGGGTAGTTATGGAGGAAGGGTTTCCAAATTAAATAAGGGCTAATTCTCTCAGGAATTGTGCAAGGAAGTAGGGGCTTGGCAGGCAACAAAATTAGCTAAGTGTTGGCTAGAGCGGGCTTGTGAGGCAAAGAGTTAGATCATACTTATGCAGGGATTGTTCTAGTGTGAACAAGCATTGTATTTTCTTCTTAGATATTCTGGTTAATGCAATATAGATAGTTGAGGTTTTGAGTAGTTTCTTTCCCCAGAGAAATATTGTGTTATGTGTGATTGATATTCTTCCTCTTTATGATTATTGTTTTCATAGATCATTATTGGTTTCCACTGTAAAGAGTAGAGTAGATTATTGTCTTATGTTTTAGTATATCACATGAGCTGTTGAATCTACAGAAAAATCTACAAAGAACAACCAAATATGAACTAAAAGAGGACATGGATGGTTTGAAAGGGGACATGAAAGGTTTAAAAGCATACATAGAAGGTTTTATAAAGTTTCTACAAGAATGGCTTCCTAATGCTGACAAGGTATTCCATGAAACTCATGACGAAAACAAAAGGAATGTGAATCATGATTTAAGAGTCTCCAACTTTGTGTTGAATAAAAACCATATTCTAAAGATAAATATGAGGAAGCTTGATGGAAATGATCTGGTAACATGGATACTACAGATGGAGAAATTCTTTGATATACATGATGTGCAACATACACAAAAGGTACACATTGCATCTTTATATTTCGATTCCAATAAATTTATGTGTATCGATATATTTTTTTCTCATAAATCACTTGTCACTTGGACAATTTTACCGAGGAAATCATAGCACATTATGAGAAAACAAAGAGAAATACCTTCTTTAGACAATTGATAAATCTCAAACAAAATGGTTTAGTTGGGGAGCACATTGAGGACTTCCTAAGATTGAATATCAAGGTGATTGACACTCAAGAGGAGCATATGATTGTTGTCTTCATAGGGACCTTAAAGAATAACATCCAGCATGAGGTTTTCCTTTGGAAACCTATGTCATTGGAGAATTCATTTAGGGTGGCAAGAAAAGTTGTATGAAATATTATGGAAACAAGGAGGTCTACCACTCACAACTATAAATATTGAAGTGTTGTCGCTCCTAGCCTGCCAAAACTTACAAAGTTAACACCACAAAAATTGCAAGAAAACAAGAGAAAAAGGGATTGATTATAGTTCTGATAAAAAATACACTAAAGGACATAAGTGCTACGAGAAGTAATTATTTTACATAGATTGTGAAAAGGAGGAAGAAAAGGAAAAATAAATATCGAAAGAATAATATATAAACCAAGAACCAACCCCAAGGGTTGAAAAGGAAAAATGATTCTGACCATATCTTGTAATGCATTGGCGATAACTACCACCCCTCAAACTCTCAAGATAGAAGGATATATTAAAAATAAAAAGGTAATAATACTAATTGACTCAAGTAGTACGCATAATTTTATTAATTGTAAGATAGCCAAGGATTTGAATTGCTTTCTATATCCATAACCAGAGTGTCAAGTGATGGCTTCGAATGGAGGAAATATAATCTACTCAGGGAAGTGCAATATATAAATCTAACCATAGGGAAATATGTATTGAATAGTCCAATTATTTCCATTCCAATGGGTTGTGTTGATGTTGTATTAGGAGTCCAATGGTTACAATATTTGGGGACAACAGATTTTAATTTTTCAAGAAATTTTCTTGATTTATTTTTAAGAAGGAAAGGAAATTGAATTAAGAGGTATCATAAGGAAACCTGAGAAGATAATCAACTTGAATGGAATGAAAAAGATGTTGAAGAAGGAACAATAAGGGGTAATTGTACAATTATCATCACTATATGTTCAAACATATAAGCTATCCATTTCTCTAGATCTCCAAAGAGTCCTTGACAATAATTCCAAGGTATTTGAGACTCCCAAAGGTATCCCACCTATTTGTGATCATGATAATGTTATCCACTTGATTCTAGGAAGTGTTCTCCCAAAAATCAGACTTTAGGGATATCCCTATGCCCAAAAGAGTGAAATTGAACATATAGTTGCATAAATTCTAGATGTAAGTATAACTCAAACTAGCTAAAGTTCCTTCTCGTATCCAGCAATATTGGTGCACAAGAAGGATGTATCATGGTGTATGTTATAGAGAGCTCAAAAAGCTCACTATTAAAGATAAATTTCCCATTCTTGTCATTGATGAATTTTTTGATGAACTACATGGAGCAATTTACTTTATGATCTGAAAATAAGATCTTAAATCAATATAAAGGTATTACAGACTCATGTGCAGGAGTGCCTATATTACTTAGTGCAACGGATCGAAAATATTGTGAATAATATAGACAATTAGCAGTTAGAAAACATAACAGTCACTTCCCCCTCTGTCTCTGCTATTGAATGCCTTTTAAGCCTATCGACGCTTGTCTTTTCGTCTCCCCTTTCGGGCTCTCTGGATCCCAGCCGCTGTCCCTTCCTCTCCTTCTGGAGCATTTAACAATCATTGTTAAATTCCCTAAGGTATGGTGGCCACCTTTTTGTAACGGAAAGGACTGCTAGAGTGGGTGAAATCCCAAAAAGTTGTTTCTCTATTTACACAGGGAAATACATAGAAAACATTGAAAAATCCGACAAAACACTTTCTATTAGACTTCAAATAATATTGAATGCACCCTATAATCTTATCGGGTCCGCCTTTTATGGTTGTTGCAAGCCCCTTTGTATGTCACACTGTTGATCTGCCTGATCTTTGATCCAACTATTGTCATCCATTTTGGGTGGCTTATGTGCATGGAGATTACCTACCTGAAAAGGTGGTTTTCTCTCTCCTGCGCCACGCCACGTGTCGGCCAGTGTATGGGATCGGGCGGAGCCCATCCAATACCACTTACCACCTGAGGCCCACCTCAAATCCTGCTTACTATGGAACTCAGATAACATAAAGTTGCATCTATAAACCTTTTGGGTCTGACTTTTATCGTTTCCGGTCATTTCCTTTTGTATTTCGGTCTCATAACAGAAATGTGCAAATATATAGAAAAAGCTCGACAACACTTTTATATCAGAACTCAAATTTTATAGGGCCGCATTTATAAACCCCACCGGGTTCGGCTATCGCAAGTCGCTTGTTGTATCAGCCCTGCTCCTTTGTATCACTGTGATGTGATATTGTGATGCGATATATTGGAATCGCATATTGGATGGTCTTCGGGCCTTTGGTAAGTCTTCCCTTTGCGTTATAGCAACACAATACTACGATGTGATCTGGGCCATTGATCCGTGTGCTCGATCAAAGGTCCTTGTTAAATCACACTAATCGCTATCACGATTTCCATAGGGTCGCTTCAGATACACTCCACCAACTGTGATATCGCTGATCCCTCCGATGCGATCCGTCGATTTGATCTTGATCGTTGATCGGTATGATCTGACAACCCCTGTGAAGCGTTACTTACACCTTTGCTTAGCTCTGTTTTCCACCATTCTTTCACTATTTTCCCTTGTGATAGTGTTTTCGATAGTTAATATACATGAAGACTTAGAGGTTTTAGGATCCATTTTGGATCACACCTTCCCACTAAAAAGCTTTTGGACCAGCAAAAGTTGGTTTTTAGGCATCGATCAAGTGAGGATACAACTCCCTCACTTGTTTAACTTCTATCCATTGTGCTTTGCTTGGGTTTGAACATTTGAGCCCTATTCTCAGGTACTCAACATCCCCTCCACACATAGTTCTTACCTTCCTGTCCAAAATTGTATCTTCCTGTAATTCATTGACATATTCAGGCAACAGATCCTCAATAGAAGGCAACTGACTTTGCTCTTCAACACCTTGAATCAATGAAGGTTCATACAATCTTAAGTTTTCTACATTAATGGCTGAATAGATCTGCATATAAGCTGACAAATCACGGTGAAAAGTATTTTCACCAATTTTATCAAGTATCTTGAAAGGTCCATACCTTATTGGTTTTAGCTTCTTACCTTCACCTTGCATTCTATCTTTGTTGATGTATAGCCAGACTTGATCACCAACTTGGAAACTATGCTCAACCCGATGCTTGTCATGTCTTGCTTTGTATTTGGATTGACTTCTTTCTAGCTGTTCCTGTACCACCTGGTGAATTTCTTGGATTTTTTTCAATGAACTTGGTTGCTTTGTCTACATCACTATGTCCATCAACTACTATGTCTTTACCAAAGACAAAATCCAAGGGAGACTTTGGTATAAAACCAAAACAAGTCTCAAAAGGAGATCTCAAAGTAGAAGAGTGCTTGGCATGGTTGTAAGCATGTTGCACATAACACAAATGCTCATCTCAAAGCTTGGGATGATTGTTGCAATAGCCTCTCAGCAATTGGATCACTGTCCTGTTGACCACCTCTGTCTGACCATCTGTCTGTGGATGAAATGTTGTGCTCTTCTTCAACCCGGTGTCCATAAACTCCCATAGATTTGACCAAAACTTCCCAACAAATCGATAATCTTGATCAGATACAATAGAAGTGGGTAAACTAAAATGAACCCATACATTCTGAAAGAACAACTTTACTGTTTGTTCAGCTGTAACCTTCTTGTTACAAGGTATCAAAATACACATTTTACTGAACCTATCCACAACAACATATAAATAATCATGACCTTTTCTAGATTTTGGCAATCCCCTAACAAAGTCCATGGAAACACTTTCCCAAGGACAAGAAGGAATTGGAAGTGGAGTGTAAAAGCCTAATTTTCTATTACTGGGCTTGCTTGTAGCACACATAGTACACCCTTTGATATATCTAGAAACTGTCTCATGCATTCTGGGCAATAACAAAACCTATGTAATTGTGCAACTATTTTACTTACACCAAAATGACTTGATATAAGAGAAGTATGTGCTTCTCGAATTATGTTAACTCTTTCAGTTTGTGGAATACATAACTTTCCCAAATTATATAAGAGTTGGTACTTTACATAATAATCCAATTCTTCTACTTGTTTTCCATGACTTAAAGTTGCATATACATCTTTAAAATCTACATCTTGAGCATATTGTTCAATGTGGCTTTCATGCATTACTGAGTTATGCTTAAGTATAGTAGATGCATTTATGATTGGTCTTGATAACATGTCTGCAACTTTATTGTGCATGCCCTTCTTATATCTGATGACAAGATCAACTTGCTGTAGAAAACCCATCCACCTATAATGTCTTGATTGCTGCAATTTAGTTTGTGAGTGAAAATATTGAAGTGGTTGATGATCTGTGTGTATGATTGTTTCCTTACCCATTAGGTAATGTTATAGCTCTGATACCACTTGTTATAGATCTAACCCATAAATATATGATAATAGAAATGAACCCAAGAATAACAAGATCTGAATATACTTAGGGGGTGGAACGTTATATACCTAGGGGGGATAATATGGGGTACAAAGGGAGTTACCCAAGGTAATAATGAAATAATGGGATGGGCCATAGTAATAAACAAGGTGGTTAACCCATATCATGTAAGGGACCACAAGTAGTTAGTAATAATGTAATGGGCCCATGGTATTAGTTCGATGGTATGAGGGAACCATGGTAATGATCCATGGTATTGTATGTATGAGGCCTATATAGAGGCTAGAGACTCTACATGGAGAGATTTCAAGGAAATGTCAAGAAATATAGTCAAGGAATATTGTATGAACATGCATATGGTTTTTGAAGTGTTCTCCTTCCTTAAGGAGTGAATGTATGGTGTTGCCCTACCTTAAGGGTTTGATCAATAAAGAATCATTTCATATTATTTCTAGGTTTATTTGCATTATCTTATAATTTCATATCAGATCTATAATATTTCCGGGTTAGATCTATAACAAGTGGTATAGGAGCTATAACAAGTGGTATCAAAGCCATAAAAAATGGCATCATAGCTATAAAAAGTGGTATCAGAGCACTTTCTTGGGCAAAACAGTGGAGAATTTTTATTATTATTATTTTTTGCAGGATTTTGGGGGTGACGAGTTTGCAGATAAGATCTGTACATTTTGGTGCAAGATCTACAAAATATAATTGCATATCTGGTTTCTATGTGAAAAAATACCCAATTTCAAAAAAAAATTGGTCGAATCGGAGTTCGGATGAAGGAGATATTGCTGATTTAAAAATCAGTGGGGTTGCAGACAATTTTTCGGGGAAGCAAGTTTGCGGTGCAGATCTAGACATCTTGGTGCAAGATATGAAAAATATAATTGTAGATCTAGATTCTATGTGAAAAAATACCCAATTTCAAAAAAAATATCGGTCAAATCGGAGTCTAGATGAAGGAGATATTGCTGATTTAAAAATCAGTGGAATTGTAGACAATTTTTCGGGGCAGCGAATTTGCAGCGTAGATCTGGACATTCTGGTGAAATATCTACAAAATCTAATTGTATATCTAGATCCCATGTGAAAAAATACCCTATTTCAAAAAAAAAAATCGATCGAATCGGAGTTCTGATGAGGGAGATATCGCTGATTTAAAATCAACTCTTTTACAGAAATTTTAGGGATGGCGGGAGAGTTGCAGCGCAGATATGAAATTCTAGTGCCTGGATCGGAATTTCTATTACATGGGAAGATGCAGAATGGTTGTTCCATTTCCAAAAACAGGTCATAATAGGGATTCTGAGCAATGTTGACTAAACTGTGATAATTTCAAATTTTCGCCAAGTGAATTTTTTCAAAACCCTCTTCATGGCTTTTACAAGAAAAGATAATGGTTCTACTATTGAAGAATACATAAATGAATACAAGAGGTTATTTAGACATAATTGGAAATGGGTGGCAATGGCTAAATTTGAAGATGAGGTAGCCACATGGTGGGGATTACTTAACCAAAAGAAGTGTTTCAACCTGCCCGATGAAGAATTTGAAAAATTACTTTTAGACAGATGGTCTCATGCCAAAAAACAAGATAAGGAGAAACATGTGGGTCTATTTCCTACTGGTATATCCTTATTACAAGTTCATGGATTAATCTAGAAAGAGAAGATCATTATTTCTATCAATCCTAATTGTAAGCATAATTTTATCAATGTTAATTTGGCAAAAAAATTGCAAGTTCCAACAAAACACATTAAAAATACAAAGGTTGATGATGAGGATGTTCAATTTTATAAGGATTTGAAGCTTTCTATGGATAAGTATGTGTTGCATGGTGATTTTTATGCTTCAGATATGGATAACATGGATGTTGTTTTGGGATACCCTTGGATGGAATCAGTGGGTACTATCAATATTCATTTATAGAAGAAATTTCTGAAGCTCTAGTATAAAAAGAAGAAAATTACATTACAGGATATTTCCATTAATAAACAGGTAGAGTACAAGGAGGCTGAAGTAGAAGATGTTCCAGGGTTTGACATATTAGATGATGAGCTAATGATGATCAACAATCAAACACAAATAGAGGCTGAAGCAGAAAAGGTTACAGGTGCTGATACATCTGAGGAGGGCTCAGTGGTGGAATTAATATTTGGAAGATAAGACACCACAACAGGCATCACAACATAACAGTCAGGCTCCATTAGGTGGTGAATTAAAGAAAGATACACCGTCAACATATCACCACCCACACCACCCAGCAAGAAAACAACCAACAAGATGGCAACAAATTAGCCACAAGGACAACAACCCCCACAATACATATAGAGAGGAGCGAAGGTCCACTTACTACACATCAGCACAGAAGAGCTACCACGGTCAACTTCCATCTCAAGCAAGCGAGGCACCAGCGAGATCAAGGGTTCACCTTTCTTTTGGATGGCTAGATGCACGATCATGGTACCAAAGAACTACACTTTTGAGTAGATCTTATTATTTGTGTTCTTCCCATGTTTCGGGGACGAAACATGCTAAGGAGGGTGGAATGTTATATACCTAGGAGGGATAATATGGGGTACAAAGGGAGGTACCCAAAGTAATAATGTAATAATGGGATGGGCCATAGTAATAAATAAGGTGGTTAACCAATATCATGTAAGGGACCACAAGTAGTTAGTAATAATGTAATGGGCCCATGGTATTAGTTGATGGTATGAAGGAATCATGGTAATGATCTATGGTATTGTATGTATGAGGCTTATATAGAGGCTAGAGACTCCACATGGAGGGAGTTAAGGAATAGTCAAGGATTATTGTATGAACAAGCATATGGCTTGTGGAGTGTTCTCCTTCCTTAAGGAGTGAATGTATGGTGTTGCCCTACCTTAAGGGTTTGATCAATAAAGAATCATTTCATATTATTTCTGTGTTTATTTGCATTATCTTATATTTTCATATTAGACCTATAATATTTTTGGGTTAGAGCTAGAACAAGATCTGGATGTCTTGTGCACGATCTATAAAATATAATCACAAATCTAGATTCTTTGTGAAAAAATACCCAATTAAAAAAAAAATCAGTTGAATTGGAGTCCGGATGAGGGAGATATCGCTAATTTAAAATCAACTCTTTTTTTAGAATTTTTGGGTGACATCGGGAGAGTTGCAATGCAGATATGAAATTCCAGTGCTAGGATTAGGATTTCTATCACATGGATAGATGCAAAATGGTTGTTCCATTTCCAAAAATAGGTCATAATAGGGATTCTGAGCAATATTGACGGAATTGTGGCCATTTCAAATTTTCGCTAAGAAAGTGAATTTTTCTCAAATCCCTCTTCATGGAAAATTTTACAGGAAAAGAGGATAGCCCTACTATTGAAGAATTCATACTAAGACTAAAGTCAAAATATGGGTTATTTTGGAGGTCTCTAGTACCGATTTATTTGACAGAAGAGGCCGACATATGGTGGAACTCACTTGGCATCAAAGACTTGTCCAAAGTTTCGACTGAGAATTAGAAAAACTCCTTATGGACAAATGGTCTTGTGCTAGAAAAAAGAATGAGACACATAAGAGGTTATTTTCTACTGGTGTCTCCTTATTACAGGTTCATGGATTGATTCAAAAGGAGAAGATCATTATTTCTATAAATCCTAGTTGCAAGCATAATTTTATCAATATTAATTTGGCAAAAAAATTGCAAGTTCCAGCAAAACACATTGAAAACACACAGGTGGATGATGAAAATGTTCAAGTGTATAAGGATTTGAATATTTCTATGGATAAGTATGTGTTGCATGGTGATTTTTATACATCAAATATGGATAATATGGATGTTGTTTTGGGATATACTTGGATGGAATCTGTGGGTACTATCAATATTAATGTGCAGAAGAAATTCCTAAAGCTTTGGTATAAAAAGAAGAAAATTACATTACAGGATATTTCCATCAAGAAACAGGTAGAGTATAGGGAGGCTGAAGCAGAAGATGTTCCAGGGACTGACATATTAGATGATGAGCCATTGATGATCGACAATCAAACACAAACAGAGGCTGAAGCATAAAAGGTTACAGGTGTTGATACATCAGATGAGGGCTTAGTGGTTGAAGTAATATTGGAGGATAAGACACCATAGTAGGCACCGCAATATAACAGTTAGGTTCTAGTAAGGGGTGAATTAAAGAAAAAGACAGTGTGGGTTAAAACTTCAACATATCATCACCCACATCACCCCGCAAGACAAAAACCAACAAGATGGCAACCAATTAGCCACAAGGACAACAACCCCCACATGACAGATAGAGAGGAGTGAAGATCCACCTAATACACGTCAACACATAAGAGCTGCCACGGTCAACTTCCATCTCAAGCGAGCGAGGCACCAACGAGATCGAGGGTTCACCTTTCTCTTGGATGGCTAGATGCACGTGCATGGTACCAGTGGACTACTCTTTTGAGTAGATCATATTATTTGTGTTCTTTCCATGTTTCAGGGACGAAACATGCTAAGGGGGGTGGAATGTTATATACCTATGAGGGATAATATGGGGTACAAAGGGAGGTGCCCAAGGTAATAATGTAATAATGGGATGGGCCATAGTAATAAATAAGGTGGTTAACCCATATCATGTAAGGGACCACAAGTAGTTAGTAATAATGTAATGGGCCCATGGTATTAGTTCGATGGTATGAGGGAACCATGGTAGTGACCCATGGTATTGTATGCATGAGGCCTATATAGAGGCTAGAGACTCCACATGGAGAGATGTCAAGGAATATTGTATGAATAGGCATATGGCTTGTGGAGTGTTCTCCTTCCTCAAGGAGTGAACATATGGTGTTGCCCTACCTTAAGGGTTTGATTAATAAAGTGAAGCATTTCTATTCTATATTCTGATCTTGTTATTCTTGGGTTTATTTCTATTATCTTATATTTTTGGATCAAATATATAACAGGTAATGTTTCCACTTTTTCACACTTTGTACTAATGCATACAATTCTTTATCATATGTGGGATAATTAACTACTGCAGAAGTAAATGTCTCAGAATGATAACATATGAGTTTTTCATGTTGCATCAACACTGCTCCCATGGCATAGTCATTAGCATCTGTCTCAATCTAAAATGGATGTTGAAGATTTGGTAGTGCTAGTATTGGTGCTGTAACGATTTTCTCTTTTAAGGTGTCGAAGGCTTTCTGCTGTTTGCCTCCCCATTGAAAAACCTGTTTCAATCCTGTTAAAGCATGTAATGGAGCTACAATCAAAGAAAAGTTAGCAATAAACTTTCTCAAGTATTGTGCTACCCCTAGGAAACTCCTAACCTTTGTAACAGATTTGGGTTTAGACCAGTTCACAATGACTTCAACCTTAAAGGGATCTATCTTCAATTCACCACCCCCTACAATATGACCCAAATAATTTAAATATGGTTTGCCAAATTCACATTTGGACAGTTTTACATAGAGATTTTCTCTTTTTAAAACATCTAAAGTTTGCTTTACATGCTTTACATGGTCTTCCCATGTGTGACTAAAAACAAGAACGTCATCTAAATAAACAATTACAAAATCATCAATAAAAGGTCTGATTACATCATTCATAACTCTCATAAATGTAGCAGGAGCATTAGTTAAGCCAAAAGGCATAACCAACCATTCATACAACCCTTGCTTTGTCTTAAAAACAGTTTTCCATGCATCTTGTTCTGCAACTCTGACCTGATGATAGACACTCCATAATTCTAACTTAGAAAAGTAAACAACTTCTTTCAATTGATCTAATAGATGATAAATACGAGGAAGAGGATAACGATTCTTGATCGTTATTTTATTTAGTGCTCTATAATCAATGCACATTCTCCACGAACCATCTTTCTTTCTCACCAGCACGATTGGAGATCCACATGGTGATGTGCTTGGTCTTATAAAGCCTTTATCGAGCAACTCCTGTACCTTCTTCTTTATCTTTGCATTCTCTAAAGCTAATAACCTATACATTCCAACTTTAGGTAATGGAGAATCTTTCTGCAAACAAATATCATGTACTATGTCTCGCTTGGGTGGTAGAACTTTTGGTTCTTGAAATATAACATCATACTCTGAAACAACTTTAACTAAATTAGCTTTCTGTTTAGAATCACAACCTTCAAATGCATTGGATTTTTCAGGATCCTTTGCCTTTACAACCATGAGTAAAAACTACTTACTTGAATTCACAACAATTGTTTCAGAAATCAAATTTACTTGTGATCCACTATCAAACAAAGTATCAATCTTATTATTCTTGGAAATTACTCTAATACGAAAAAGCTCATTTCTTTCTCTCCCATTACTGCCACTATCAATAGATTGTGAAGAATTACTTGTGGATGCTTCAAAATCCTTACCATTAATACTTGTGGTTGTAACTATTGTTTCATCGCCTGAATCTAATCCCAAGTCCTGCTGAATAGCTCAACATTCTTTTTCTCCTTACCACCAAACTTCTTAGGTCTCCATTATGGATACAAAGACTAGCAGTGTGCCTCATTGTGTCCTTCTTTCTTGCAATGAGTGCATGAATGTTTATCCTTATTTACATTGTTTGCTTTCCTCTCCTTCCATTTTAGTTTCTTCTTTTCCTTGTTCTTGCTTATAGAAGATTTAGATATTCCCCCAATCTCTGGGTTTACATTCTTACCTCTAGCTTCTAGATGTGTGGCTTGAACTGATACATCATCTAAGCTAGTGGGATTAAACATGAGAATAGTATTCTTTAAATAGCTATGAATACCACCTATATACTTCAATAAAGTCTTAGGTGAGTCTAATGATATTCTTAGAGTTAAAGCTCTCTTTCTGAATTCCTAAGTATAACTCTGTACACTCTGACCCTTCAACTGGCGAAGAGTTTGCCAACTTGTCATTGCCTGCTACATGTAAGCTAAAGGATAGAATTCCTTTTTGATAGCAGAAACAAATTCATTCCAAGTAGAAATTATTTTACCACATTTTTGCAGATCAGCTTGTGTCTTGCCTTCCCACCATACTAGTGTAATTCGTCCACGTTGAAGGCTAGCCAGCTGAATCTTCATCCTTTTTGAAGTAATGTTATGCACCCTAGAATATACATCAATATGTATTATCCAATTATCTATCTTCTCTGCATTTAGTTCTCCATCATAAATTGGAAAATCCAACTTCACATCTAATTTAATAAAAGAAGTTTTCTTTTTTTCTTATCAAGGCTAGTTTTATGCGAAGAATATGATGAGGATGATGAAGGTGATGATGGAGGAGTTGGTGGAGGAGACATTTCTCCTTTTCCTTTGCCTTCTGGAGAGGCAACTAGAAAAGGTTTCTCTGCTCCTTTGTTTGGTTTAGGTGTTGAGGGGCTTTCACCTTGACCCTTCTTAAATTCCAGAGACATCTCTTCCACCATGGCTTGGAGTGCCTTAAAACTTTCCATAAATTGAGATTCTGATCCCAATGGAGTTTCTTCCACCATTCTGCTTTGAGAATAGACTCTTCCAATGTTTGGATTAGTCTCAAAAAGTTCTCCTTCTCCTAATGTGAGCTTTAATCTAGTTAGCATTCAAAATCAAGCATAAGCTTGTCTAACCTTAACAAAACCAAATGCTCTGATACCACTTGATCTGAAAATGAGATCTTAAATCAATAGAAAGGTATTATAGACTCATGTGCAAGAATTCCTATACTACTTAGTGCAACGGATCGAAAAGATTGCGAATTCTATAAACAATGAGTGGTTAGAAAACATAACAGTCACACACATCAACACAACAAATAATCAGGGAGTTTACTAGACTTCTTGGCTATGTCTCCTGGTCCAGCTTTCAGTGTCAAACTCTATATTATGTCTTCAAGAGCAGATTATTACAAGTGTGAGCTCAAATCGGGTCTCAACACAACAGTGACAAAACAATAGGGATTTACTTGAAATCCTCTAGTCTACAAGAGTACATAGTCTCTCCCTCTTACTCTTCGTCTTTTGCTTTCTCTCTCCCTCAACAATTGCCCCCTTTGTCTCTGCCATTAAATGGCTTTTAAGCCTATCAATGCTTGTCTGTTCATCTTCCCTTTTGGGTTCTTTGGCTCCCATCCACTGTCCCTTCCTCTCCTTCTGGAGCATTTAACAATCATTACTAAATGCCCTAAGGTATGGAGGCCACCTGTTTGTAACAGAAAGGACCACTGGCGTGGGTGAAATCCCAAAAAATTGTTTCTTTCTTAACACAGAGAAATACAGAGAAAACACTGAAAAATTCGACAAAACACTTTCTATCGGACTTCAAATAATATTGAGTCCGCCCTATAATCCTATCGGGTCAGCCTTTTATGGTTGTCACAAGCCCCTTTGTATTTCACACGGTTGATCTACCTGATCTTTGATCCAACGATTGTCATCCATTTCGGGTGGCTTATGTGCACAGAGATTACCAGCTTGAAAAGGCAGTTTTCTCTCTCTCGTGCCATGCCACATGTCAGCCAGTGTATGGGATCGGGTGGAACTTGTCCAATACCACTTACCACCTGAGGCGCGCCCAAAATCCCGCTTACTACGGAACTCAAATAACATAAAGCTGCATCTATAAATCTTCGGGTCTGGATTTTATCATTTTGGGTCATTTCCTTTTGAATTTTGTCTTATAATGAAAATGCACAAATACATAGAAAAATCCCGACAACACTTTTATATCGAAACTCAAATTTTATAAGGTCACATTTATAAAACCCGTCAGGTCCGGCTATCAAAAGTCGCATGTTGTATCGGCCCCGCTCCTTTGTATCGTTGCGATGTGATATTGTGATGTGATATATCTCAATCACATATCACATGGTCTTTGGGCCTTCGGTATGTCTCCCGTTTGTGTTATAGTGATGCGATATTGTGATGTGATCTAGGCCGTTGATCTACGCGCTCAATAAATGGTCCTCGTTAAATTGCACTGATCGCTATAGCGATTTCCATAGGGCTACCTCTGATACACTCCACCGACTGTAGTATCACCGATCCCTCTGATGCAATCCACCGATTTGATCTAGACCATTGATTGGTCCGATCTGACGGCTCCTGTGCAACATTATTTCCATCTTTGCTTATCTCTATTTTCCACCATTCTTTCACTGTTTTAACTTGCGATAGTGTTTCTGATAGTTAATATACGTGAAGAATTAGAGGTTTTAGGATCCATTTAGGATCACTTTACCAAGTTGGAGCTTTGTTCAGGATATCGTCAAATTAGAATGAAGATAGAAGACATTTCGTAAACAACATTCATAATTCATAAAGGTCATTATGAATTTTTTGTCATGCCTTTTGACCATACTAATTCACCTTCCACATTTCAAGATTTGATGAATTCCACTTTCAAACCATTCCTTAGAAATTTGTGTTACTATTTTTTGATGATATACTAATGTACAAGTCTTTGAAAGATCATGTTCTACATGTAGATCGGGTACTCAAACTATTGGAGGAGAAACAATTGTATGTAAAACCCTCTGAATGTTTCTTTGGGGTACATGAAGTGGAATATTTGTGTCTTATTGTATCTCATCAGGCTGTTAAGGTAGAACCTAACACAATTAAAGGCATCAAGGAATGAAAAATCACCACAACCTTAAGGCATCTTCAAGGATTTCTCAAGTTAACATGGTATTATAAAAAATTTATTAAGAATTATGGGAAAATAGCAACACCTCTAACAACATTACTGAATACACATGCATTTTTTAAGACTCCAGAAGCAACTAATGGCTTTGAACATCTTAAAGAGGCAATGTGTCGAGCTTCGGTCTTATCTACACCAAACTTCACAAAAACCTTTATTGTTGAATGTGATGCCTTAGGAAATGGCATTGGTGTTGTTTTAATGCGAGAAGGAAAACCCATTTCTTTTGAAAGTTGTCCATTCAAGGTAAAATATTTAAACAAACCTATTTATGAGAAGGAATTGTTGGAAATACTACATGCCCTAATGAAATGACGCCCTTATTTGATGGGAAAACAATTTAAAGTAAAAACAAACCATGATAGTTGTAAATAGTTCTTGGAAAAAATATTATCTTTAGAAAAATAGCAAAAATAGGTCACAAAGATGTCAGGTTATGAATTTGAAATCATTTACAAAAAAGTGAAGAAAAATGTTGTTGCAGATGCACTCTCAAGAAGGTATGAGGATGTGGAGGCATTGATCTATGCCATTTCTATTATCCAACCTAATTGGATAATTGAAGAAAGGGACCAATGGAATAATGATGAGGAGGTGTGGATACTCATTCAAAAGTTGCAACAAGATACCCGTGATTTTTATACATTTATCTAGAAACGTGATTCACTGTGGTACAAAGATCACTTATATCTATGTAAGAACTCCTAACTCAAACAAAAAATTAGTTCTTTTGGAATTGCACACCTCTCCTTTAGGAGGGAACTAAGGATTTTTAAAGACATACCACATGGTCAAGAAGGATTTTTTTTGGGATGACCTTAAATATGATATTTAGAAGTTTGTGGCAGAATGTTTGGTTTGCCAACAAAATAAAGTTGGGACAATTAAAACTCTAGGTATTTTACAACCATTATCCATTCCAATTTAGCATTGAGAGGAGGTCATAATGGATATATCATAGGTTTACCAAAGTATGAAGGAAAGAGTGTCACCATGGTGGTAATTGATAAATTTACCATGTATGCACACTTTTGTGCACTATCTCATCCTTTCAAATCTAGTAGAGCCACTACTGCATTTTTGGAAACAATTCAAAAGATACAAGGAAATCCAAAGATTATTTTAAGTGATAGAGATCACATTTTCACTGGAAAATTTTGGACATAATTATTTTCTTGTCTTGGTATGCAATTAGCGTATATCTCATATTATCATCCTCAATCTGATGTGAAAACTAAGATAACGAACAAATGTTTGGAAGGATATCTTCATTCGTCAAAGGAATTTTCAGCCTAAAAGTGGCTTCCTAAGGAAAAATAATAAAATAATAGTTCAAATAATAAAATAAGAGTTATGAATTTTGGAGGGAAAAGAAGAAAACTAATGTTTTTTTATTGTATTTTTGGCTTATCTCCTTACATGTTTACTCAAATTTCAAGTGTAGACACTCATTGGATGCAGAACTAAATTCCACATCAATGAGTACCTATTATGCATACTTATGAGAAGACCCACATTGATAAAAATTGAAGATACATTAAAAAATGTGTTCGACATGCTTTTTTAATGTATATTCATTTTTTTATTATCAATGTGGATCTTCTAAGAAATATGCATAATGGGTACTCGTAGGATGTGGAATTTAATTCTGCATCGAATTAGTGTCAACACTTGAAATTTGAGTAAACCTATAAGGAGATAATAAAAAAAAAACATAGTTTTCCTCTTTTCCCTACTAAATATTTACATGTATCTCTTTTTAAATTTAAAATATTTTGATTGGTTTACATATTATGGCATGGAAATTTCATGGGCACTTTTAGGCTGAAATTTCCTCTAGTGGCTTTGCATCTGATAAACAAACACAATGGGTCATGTGATTACCTCTGGAAGAATGTGTAACACTTCCTTCCATGTCATAGCCAAAATGACCCCATTTATGGCTCTTTATGGTAATCATCTCCATCACATCATCTTTAGAATACAGTTCTAAGGTTCAAGCAGCGGAATATCACATCGATCATCAACAACAAGTTCTCCAACTCTTAAAGGACAACCTGACTACCACGCATAATCAAATGAAATGACAGGGAAATCAACATCGCAGTGAAAGAAGTTTTGACGTGGATGATTGGGTATTTTTACGGCTACAACCATACAAACAAATTTCCCTCAAGCAAGCTAATAAGGATAATAAATTATCACCCAAGTACTATGGTCCTTATAAGCTGTTGCAAAAGATTGGTGCTATGGCATACAAATTAGAGCTGTTTTCATCTTCACGAGTACACCAAGTTTTCCATGTTTCATGCTTAAATAAGGTTATAAGTAATAAGCTACTAGTTCAAAATATATTCTCAAAACTTGACGAGGAAGGAAAAATCATATTGGAGCCTGAAAAAATTATGAAACAAGAATCCAACAACTAAAAAATCGATGAATTTAGGGTATCTCATTAAGTGGAAGAACTTACCTACTGAAGATTCCACATGGGAGGATGAGTATTTTATAGGAAAGCACCGATAACTACTCAAGCATTGAGGAAAACACTTTTTTGAAGGAGAGGGGCACGTTAAGTCCCTATAATACTAGGATAACCCCCATATTGTTATTATTTTCCTCATAGAAGCCCACTATTGTTATTGTTGTGTCCTTACATAATTATTGTTATGTAGGCCCTAATTATATTTTTACCCTTTAGACTACTATATATACCAAGGATGTCATGTCTTTTAAATCATCCAAAAATTATTCATTTATGTGATGTAAAGGGAGGTTCCCCCCTCGAAGTGGCTTATTATCTAATCATTGATCTATATTTTCTTATTTTTTTGTGCTATTTTGACATGGATACATAACACAACTCATCAAAAGAGTTATTATGATATAAATTTTATCTCAATTTGACTCTCATATTGAAAGTTAAGCCATTTTAAAATTTTACCAATTAACTCCTACCACATCAGTAGGAAATTGGCATGTGGCACCCATGGGTGACCCACATGGCTCTACCACATCACCCTTAATAGTTAATGTCATTAAGACCTTGACGTGTGGCAACTAAATATGGGCCACGTGGCATCACCATGTCATGAATGGATCTTACGTGGCATCCACATTGTCCCTTATTAAATTATCATGACATTTCCACATCAACTTGACTTGTGGTCCCCATAGGGTTCGATTCCTTCATGTTTTGTGATGTTTCTATGTTATATATGATTTTGAAGGGAAATTGGAGTGATCCAAATTGGATCCATAAAGAATAATCAAAAGAGCCATGGTTGTACTAGGTCGGGACAAACTTCAAAGAATTGAGAGCAACAATCAAAAACACCTCTAAAACAATGGCAGTTGGCAGTGATCGAGGCAAAATTAGCCCCTGGGAAGCTCAGATCGGGAAATGGAGGGAGTTGGGAAAAAACCCTCAAAAAGGAGGGGCTCCAAGCGCTCGGTCGCATGGGAGCTGGGAAAACCATGGGGAAAAAGACTAAAGGCTAAGGCAGGACCCACGCTCCAAAAGCCGACGGTATTTATCGGGGGCCTCCTTGGGCAGTAAGAAGATTTGGTGAAAATGGAGCGATTCCACTCAGCACCTGATGTGTGGCAAGCGGAGGAGAGAGAAACCGCCACTCATGATGTTATAACATTCGAGCAAGTCAACCGCGCAAAATGAGCAGATGGCATTGGATCGAAGGGATTTAGATATAACTGTTGATATCGTGCCCAATGGTAAGACCAGGTGTAACAAGGGATTAAGCCATGATTTAGAAGAATTTGAGGTCTGCCTTGACTGCCAAGGTGATGGATGACTCATTCCACAACGTAATTGAAGAATGGAACCGACGAAGCAAGCTGGCACAGTTCATAGGAGGACAAGTGGCCACTCCCTGTGAGGTTGATGATGATGCCGAGACAGGGGTCTCCAAGCGAAGCTGTAGCAGGAAATCCGATGGAGATGGAAGAGGAATCAAACATCCATGAGTTTGAGTGGCTTTAAAGCCATGCACAAACCAACAGAAGGGACACAAACATGGAAGAACAGAGAAAACAGACAGAGAGAGCAAAAAGCAGTAAGAAGACAGAGGGTCGAGTTGACCAAAGGTAGCGTCGAGTACCAGAGGGCTTGAGAAATTCGAGCCATACCTGAAGGGGATCTGTCAAGACCAAGCACCACATTGGGCTCCTTCCATTGTAGAGTTGAGAGGTCAAAAAGCTGGTAAGGCCAAGAGTCTGTGTACTCTAGTGGCTTGGGAAATCCAAGAACCACTCTGCCAAGCTATCCTATGACAAGAGACTCATATTGAGATCCTTCTCTGTAATTCTCTGCTTTAAGAAAAAATAAAAGAAGGCCACCACTGAAAGCTGGCCTAGAGATGTAGCCCTAGAGGATAGGGTGAACTCCTTATTAATTTCTTGTGTTCTTATATTTGCTTACTGTGCTTCTTTGTTGTCTTCCATTTCAAGTGTCTATATATTTGCAATCTGATCGATCCATTGCTTAAATAACCTAGACATACACCAACACATGAGTCTGTAATACCTCCATTTAATAATTCTTAACTGAGATCACTCATAGGGTGATTATCAGATCAAGTGGTATCAGAGCTTTAGGCTGTAAGGTTAGACAAGCTTGTGTTGGTTTGTCTGTTGAATGCTCACTAGATCAAAGCTCAAATTAGGAGAAGGAGAGTTGGTCGAAACTAATCCTGAGATTGGGAGAATCTATCCTCAGAAGACCATGTTAGAGGAAGGTTCTATGGGGCTAGACCATCAATTCATAGAAAGTTTCCTAGCTATAAAGTCTATGGTAAAAGAAATGTATAGGGACTTTAGAAAGCATAAGGATGAATATTCATCAGGATCTAAACATGATAAAGAAGAAGATGAATCTCATTCCCATGACCACTCAAAAGGAAAAGGGAAAGAGGAAAACTTTCTCGCACCTCCTAATAACCTTGTGCATAATAAGAAAGCATCTTTGATTAAGCTAGATGTTAATTCGACTTGCCTATATATGATGGAGAGCTAAATGCTGAAAAGTTGGACAGCTGGATTAGACAAATTGATGTGTATTGTAGAGTGTAGAACATCGAATTAGACAAGAGTAAAACTCAGCTGGAAAGCCTATGCCTAGGAGGCACTGCCTTGGTTTGGTGGGAAGACATAACCCAAGTTGACATGAAAAGACATGGTAAGACTATCTCTGTCTGGAGTGAATTTGTTTCTGCCATCAAGAATCAATTCTATCCATTGGCCTGCATGCAACAAGCCATGATGAGTTGGCAAACTCTTCGGCAGTTGAAAGGGTAAAGTGTGCAAGGGTACACTCAAGAATTTAGAAAGAGAGCATTGATTCTAGGGATCTCATTAGACTCACCAAAGACTCTTTTGAAGTACATTGGTGTTCTACACAGCTACATGAGGCATACCATCCTCATGTCTAATCCCACTAGTATAGATGAGGTATCTGTACAAGCTACTCATCTAGAGGCTAGAGGAAAGAATGGAAGTCTAGAAGTTGGGGGACCATCCCAACCCACTGCAAGCAAGAGTAAGGAGAAAAGAAAGTAGAAGTGGAAAGAAAGGAAGGCTAACACTGCACAGAAAAGCAAAGATTCATCAACTCACTGTAAAAATAATGGGCATGATGATGAGCACTGTTGGATTCTACATCCAGAGCTGAGACCTAAGAAGTTTGAGGGCAAGAAGAAGAAGACTGCTACAGCTGTTCAGAAAGATTTGAGGTCACACTCGGGAGATGAAACAACCATTGCAGCCATAGGTATAAAAGGTAAGAGTTCTAAAGCATCTACTAGTAATTTTGATCAATCTATTATTGATGAAGAACATGAGAGAAATAGACATGAGCTTTTCCATATTTGAGTTGTTCCCAGACATAAAAAGATTGATACTTTGTTTGATAGTGGTTCACAAGTAAATTTGATTTCTGAAGCAATTTTAAAGAAATTGGGATTAAAAAATACACCTCACAAGAAACCATACCCATTAGGATGTTTGAATGATAAAACACAACTACAAGTGATAAACTCAAGTTTTCTTTTGGATCAACATTTGTAGATGAGGTTGAGTTAGACATAATTCTTTTGGATATATGTGGAATTGTTTTAGGAAGTCCTTACCTGTATGGTAGAAAGGTTATTTTCTATAGAGCTGATAACAAGTATCTACTTTTTAAAGATGGAATCGCATACTTTGTAAGAGCTCATAAGCTCAAGAATAGTTATACTCATAAACTCAAGGCAGATGAAAAGAATGATAAATTCATGCAAACAATTCTTACTAATGGTTGTAAAGGAAACGAAGCCTGATAAAACCAATATATTTGAGGGCTGTAATGCTAAGCAACAAGATGATATAGAAAAGATTGTTTCAGAGTATGATGTCTTGTTCCAAGAACCTAAAGGTCTACCACCCAAAAAGGAAATAGTACATGATATTATTTTGCAGCAAGATGTTCCATTGCCTAACATTGGAATGCACAGGTTATTTGCTGTAGAGAATGTTGAAATCAAGATGTAGGTGCAGGAGTTGCTCGAGAAGGGGTTTATTAAGCCTACCACATCACCATGTGGGTCACTAATTATTTTGGTGAGAAATAAAGATGGCTCGTAGAGAATGTGCATTGACTATCGAGCATTGAATAAGATAACAATAAAAAATCGTTATCCCCTTCCTCACATAGACAATATTTTAGATCAATTGAAGGAAGTTGTTTATTTCACCAAGTTGGACTTGCACAATGGATACCATCAGGTTAGAGTTGTAGAGCAAGATGCATGGAAGACTGCTTTCAAAACAAAGTAGGGATTGTATGAGTGGCTGGTTATGCCTTTTGGCTTAACCAATGCCCCTGCTACTTTCATGAGATTAATGAATGATGTACTCAAACCTTTTCTTGATTATTTTGTTCTTGTATATCTGGATGACAAGATGATTTTTAGTAAAACATGGGAGGAACACTTAAAGCATGTTAAGCAGACCTTAGCTGTTTTGAAAAGAGAAAAACTCTATGTTAAACTATCCAAATGTGAATTTGGCAAAACCTCTCTAAATTATTTAAGTCACATAGTAGGGGGTGGTGAATTGAAAATAGATCCCTCTAAAGTGGCAATCACTGCAAACTGGCCTAAACCCAAGTCTGATACAGAAGTGAGAAGCTTCTTAGGAGCAGCACAATATTGGAGGAAGTCCATCTCTAACTTTTCCTCAATTGCAACTACCTTACATGCTTTGATAGGATTGAACAAGGTGTTTCAGTGGGGAGGAAAACACCAGAAAGCCTTCGACACATAGAAAGAAAAGATTAGTACAACACCTGTACTAGCACTGCCTGATCTGCAAAGACCATTTGAGATCCAAACAGATGCCAGTGACTATGCCACAGGATCAGTGTTGACACAACACGGTAAACCCATATGTTATCATTCTGAGACTTTTAATCCTGTAATAGTTAACTATCCTACATATGATAAATAATTGTATGTATTAGTTGAGAGTGTGAAAAAGTGTAAACATTACTTAATGGGAAAAGAGACAGTAATACATGTTGATCATCAACCACATCAATATCTACACTCCCAAACTAAATTGCAGCAATCGAGGCACTACAGATGGATGGGTTTTCTACAACAGTTTCATTTAGTCATCAGATATAAAAAGGGCATACATAACAAAGTTGCAGACATGTTATCTAGACCCATTATTAAATGCATCTACTATACTTAAGCATAATTTTGTACTACATGAAAGCTACATTGAACAATATGCTCAAGATATAGACTTTAAATATGTATATGCAACTTTGAGTCAAGGTAAAAGGGTAGAAGAATTGGATTATCATGTGAAGGACCAACTCTTATATCATTGTGGGAAACTCTGCATTCCACAAATAGAGAGAGTAAAGATAATCAGAGAGGCACACACTTCTCTGATATCAAGTCACTTTGGGGTAAGTAAAACAGTTGCACGGTTGCAAAGATTTTGTTATTGGCCAAAAATGAATGAGACAGCTTCTAGATATGTGAGAGGGTGTACCATGTGTGCCAAAAGCAAGCCCAACAATAGAAAAATATGCCTGTACACTCCATTACTAGTTCCTTCTCACCCTTGGGAAAGTGTTTCCATGGATTTTGTTGGGGGACTACCTAAGTCTAGAAAAGGTCATGATTATTTGTATGTGGTTGTGGATAGGTTCAACAAAATGTGCATTTTGATACCTTGTAATAAGTATATTACAGCTAAACAAATTGAAAAACTGTTCTTTGAACATGTATGGGTTCATTTTGGGTTACGCACTTCTATTGTATCTGATCGAGACACCTGATTTGTAGGGAAGTTTTGGTCAAGTCTGTGGGAGCTGATGGACAACCAATTGAAGAAAAGCACCTCTTTTCATCCACAAACTGATGGCCAGACAGAAGTAGTTAATAGGACAATGATCCAACTAATCAGAGGATATTGCAACAAACATCCTAAGCTTTGGGATGAACACTTGTGTTATGTGCAACATGCTTACAATAGAGAAAAACATCCTTCTACATACAGATCTCCTTTTGAAACCTATTTTGGTTTCACACCAAGTTCTCCTTTGGATTTTGTCTTTAGAAAAGACACCATCGTTGATGGACACAGTGTTGTGGACAAGGCAACTAGGTTCATTGAACAGATCTAGAAGATCCACCAGGCAATACAGGAGCAGCTAGAAAGAAGCTAAGGCAAATACAAGGCAAGGCATGACAAGCATCGGGTGGAGCATAGTTTCCAAGTTGGTGACCAGGTCTGGTTGTATATCAGTAAGGAAAGGATGCAAGGTGAAGGTAAAAAGCTAAAGCCTATCAGGTATGGACCGTTCAAGATACTTGAAAGGATCAATGAAAATGCTTTTTGCCTTGATCTACCAGCTTACATGCACATCTACTCAGTCGTAAATACAAATTGCTTGAGATTGTTTGAACCTTCAATGATTGAGGATCCTAAAGAGCAAAATCAATTGCCTTCTATTGATGACCTGCTACATGAATATCTGAATGAATTGCAGGAAGACACAGTCTTGGATAGGAAGGTGAGGACAACACATAGAGGAGATGTTGAGTACCTCAGAATTGGACTCAAAGGTTCGAAGCCGAGTAGTGCAAAGTGGATTGAGATTGGGAAAGTGAGACAATAGTACCCTCACTTAGTCGATTCTTGAAAAAAAACCAACTTTTGGTGGTCCAAAAGCTTTTCAGTGGGAATGTCGTGATCCGAATTGGATCCATAAAGAATAATCAAAAGAAACATGGTTGTACCAGGTCGAGACAGACTTCAAAGAATTGAGAGTAGCGATAAAAAACACCTCTAAAATAGTGGCAGTTGGCACCAGTAAGGAATGACGAGGACCTCGGTCAAAGCACGCTGATCGAAGCCCATGGAGACTGCGCAGGAGGTGAAATTAGCCCTTGGGAAGCTCGGATCGGGAAACAGAGGGAGTTTTTGATGCGCGATTAGTGCTTAGCGATAATCACGCATAGTTGGGAAAAGCCCTCGAAAAGGAGGGGCCCCGAGCGCTCGGTCGCATGGGAGCTGGGAAAAACGTGGCGAAAAAGGCTAAAGGCTAAGGTGGGACCTGTGCTCCAAAAACAAGCGGTATTTATTGGGGGCCTCCTTAGGCGGTAATCAGATTTGGTGAAAATGGAGTGATTCCACTCAATGCCCAATGCGTGGCAAGCAAAGGAGAGAGAAAATCGTCGCTCATTGCGCGCTAATAGTCGAGCAAGTCAACAGTGCGAAATGAGCAGATGGCATTGGATCTGGGGGATTCAGATCTAACGGTTGATATCGCGCCTGCCGATAAGACCAGATGTAATGAGGGATTAAGCTGCGATTCCAAGGTGGCAGATGACGCATTCCACAGTAACTGAAGAACCGAACCAATGAAGCAAGCTGGCATAGTTCGCAGGAGGACAAGTGGCCACTCCTTGTGAGTCTGATGATGACGCTGAGATAGGGGACTCCAAGCGAAGCTGTAGCAGGTGATCTGACGGAGTTAGAAGAGGAATCAAATAGCCATGAGCTCGAGTGGCTTTACAGCCATGCACATACCAACAAAAGGGACACACACACGGAAGAACAGAGAAAGTAGATAGAGAGAGCAAAAAGTAGTAAGAAGACAGAGGGCCGAGTTGACCAAAGGCAGTGTCGAGCACTAGAGGGCTTGAGAAATTTGAGCCATCCCTGAAGGGGATCTGTCAGGATCGAGCACCACATTAGGTTCCTTCCATTGTAGACCGGAGAGGTCAAAAAGCTGGTAAGGCCAAGAGTCTGTGTACTCTAGTGGCTTGGGAAATCCAAGAACCACCCTGTCAAGCTATCATGTGACAGGAGACTCATATTGAGCTCCTTCTTTGTAATTCTTTGCTTTAAGACACAATAAAAGAAGGCCACCACTAAAATCCAGACCGGAGATGTATCCCTGGAGGATATGGTGAACTCCTTATTAATTTCTTGTGTTCTTATATTTGCTTACTATGTTTCTCTACTGTCTTCCATTTCAAGTGTCTATGTATTTGCAATCTGATTGATCCGTTGCCTAAATAACCTAGACACACACCAAAACATGAGTCTATAATACCTCCATTTAATAATTCTTAATTGAGATCACTCATAGGGTGATTATCATATCATGGAGTGTGTAGGATGTTGCACTTTGGCATACCCCTTGAACCCCTGTATCTATAGATTTCCACAAATCTAAATGGTATCCAGTCTTGCCCCACCATTTAGGGCTTTTGTAAACTCGTGTTGGGAACGGGATCCCCCAAGGACAGTTTTGGGGCTAAAAGCCCATGTTTTGGGTCAGTTGTGTAATAAAGTTGTAAAGTCTCCACATTTTGTGGTCGCAGAGCGTGAAGGTGTCAAGAGTCATAAAGGGTTGTCGCCCTTATTTTGTAAAGTGTAAAATCGGCTGTAAATATCTACCCATGGTCTGCAGACCATGGGATTGTATAAAAAGAGCTAAGTAAGTAAGCTCTAAGTAGTCTTAAGTTTTTGGTAGTAGAAGACAAGTTTTGGAGTCTTGGTAGAGAAGTCTAAGTGTTTCGGGTCTTAGCGTAGGTAGAGGCTCTACAACTAAGTGCGTATAGGCCTAGGGTAGAAGTCCATAGCTAAGTGCATGGACCCCTGCAGCCATGTGCGCAGGACGAATAGATTCTATAATAATATGAAGATATTAATAAAGAGAAGTATTACACAAATTCTGTGTCTTTATCTCTTGTTAATGCATCTGGTTATATTGCGTTTTGGGTTTAATTTACAATGTTTATGTGATGCATGAATATATGTGATTATATTGGTTAATTGAATGCAAGTACTAATATCAGTTTACACGGCGCTAACTGTGATTGTTTAGTAAGATAAGTAAAACACATAATATAATTTGGGAACCTATAAAATACGCTGTCATAGCAACGCAAAAGTACTTGGGAAGTAGGCTAAGGCTATGTGAAGGTCAATCGTACACCTTTGCGGAGGTACTAAAGGGTGGGATAAAGGGCTAGACTAACAGATCCATAAATCTTAGCAACTTGCATGAAAGTAGGAATAGGGGGCATAAATCGACATCAAGACCATCTCAGGGTGCAGAAACATGGTTCCAACACCCCCCCATACTACTTCAAGTGAGACTTCAGTTCACGTTCAGTGGGCTGATGCTGAAAGGGTCAGTAGTGTAGGGATTTGTTTGGCTAACTAATGCTAAACCTTAGTCAGGCCCCACATAGCCAACAAATGGTTACGTTGTCGGGACCAGAATTTGCATAAGAGACGTGTGATGTCGTATCACTAGAATCCAACTAAGAAATAGATCAAAGACTGGTTGGATAGGAAGATCCACAAATTTGCAGTGCAAGAGAACATAAATCTATGACTGACAAAGCAATAGTGGCTAGACAGGTACCTATATATAGAAATCCACGAGATCTTTTTCTGTTCCTTTCTAGTTGAGTTATATGAGTGGATCGCGAAGCTATTGGATAGCCAAAGGAGATGGAGACTTGATGGTCCTATTATCTAGACCCTGGAGTTAGTACAGAGACTAGAAGCCTATGAGGATAAGATCACTCATGCTGTCGATCATTGGCTCGATTGCATCATAGGAAGATTCATGACTAAATTCGTGATCGATACCTCAGTTAGTTACATCGAGGCGGAGCGATGCTTTTTCAAAGGTCTGCGAGGTAAGTACTTGAAATATTTAAATACCTGGATTATGATGTTATTGTGTGAAAAATAGGTTATGCAACTACCTTGATGTTCGGAGCTATGCGAAGTGGAAAGAATTACAAAAATGAAGGAAGAAAGGGTCCTGAGTATAGCCCACTGATCTCATCGCCGTTGGGTGACGAAGAGGGAGTAGCATAGGCTTCTCTACGAAGCACAGTTTAGTTAATAAAATAGGGATTCCCGCGACTACCACCTCCACCTACACCACCTCCAACTTCACCACCATCACCTACAACTTCACCACCATCACCTGAAACTTCACCCATACCACCACCACCTCCACTGCAGTTCATAATGGAAAATTTAGTGAAGCTGCCTTTGTTTAAAGGCTTGGGAAATGAGGACTTGAACCAGTTTTGGTTCGTTGTGAAAGCTATATGGGAAGCTAAGGGTATCATAGATGATCAAATGAAGAATGAAACATTTGTTAGTGCTTTGTAGGATCGTGCGCTAACCTAGTACATCAAGTACTCTAATGATAACCCAAATGCTGGAGTGGTAGACATCTAGACCATGTTGAATAAAGAATTCAGTAGGCCTAAATATGAGGCACAATTGATTGTGGGGTTCAAGGAATTTGTGATGAAACTAGGGGAGACACCCTTGGGAATTGGATCAGAGGTTGAAGTGTAAAATCTGCGAAGCTAATATGAACTTAAGAGATGGAAAACACCGTGAGTGGTTCGTGGCTTTGCTCCTGCCACACCTAAGGGTTGCACTACCACAATAGAAGATTACGACTCAGGTAGAGGCCTTGGAGATTGCAATGAGATAGCATCAAACACCGATGCAAGATCTAAATCTGGGGGTTCAACAGATCCATGTGCAGTTGAAAAATATTTTCCTTGAAATGCAAAGTTTGAAGCAGAAGTTTGTAAAAACCCTGCAACAACTGTTTTGCAACTTCTGCAGGTCGATAGGGAATGATGAGCGCAACTGTAGAAGTTATGAATTGCTGATGGACATAACACCTACCTATAGGGTTCAAGCATAAACATGCCCCCCTGACCAGAACATTGGGATGGCACGAATAGGATTTTAGGGGCGTGGACAAGGTCGAGGTAGAGGAGGACTTAATAGAGGTTGAGGACAATTAATCTGCTAAAATTGCGGAGGACTAGGACATTATGCCCACGAATGCACTAATCGTACATGACCATCGTGAAAATATTGTACTCAGTTTGATCATGAGATAAAAGACTATCCTACACTGATAGCAAGGATACACAATGAAAGGGGTGTTACCACCTTAGTCGACTCAGAACCTACAGATGATGAGGTCTGAGCCTCACGAAGAGGATCCGAATGTGAATATAGTGCTCTGAAGTGGAATTGAAACAGGGAATGATAAGGGGAAATAACCCAAAGATAACACATGGGTTTGTAAAGCTCTGGAAAAGGAGGCTGAATTTGATTTGGAGCGTGCACGTGAAATGTTCATGGAAGCAAAGAAGAGCTTCGCTGAGGCCTCTAACTTAGGGAGCAAGGATAAGCCTGAATATGAAATGGAGCCTTCTATGCTTACGGCCTTTCTAGAAACATGCATGAAGCTGCTTTGTGATAGCAAGGCTATGAAAGGATTACAGGAGCTTATAAATAGATGTGCCGGAAATGCTCCGGGTGAACTGCGCATGGTACAAAAGATTGGTAAGCATAAATCAAGGACAAGACGAGAGATGAGACTAACCGTGCAGATAGGAGAATATGAAATGGATCAGGTTATTTTGGATCTCGAGTTAGACATGAACATCCTACCAAAGCAGACTTGGGAGCGGATGGGAAGACTCGTGCTGCAGTGGTCTCCAATTCAGTTAAGGATGGAAAATCAGTAGAAGATCATCCCCATGGAACGACTGCAAGGAGTGACTGTAGATATTGAAGGCATGAACGCATTAGTTGACTTTGAAGTAATAGAAATTATGGATGATAACAACCCCTACCCTGCGCTCCTTGGCATCTATTGGGCTACTGACATGAACAGGGTAATCAACCTAAAGAAGTGAAAGATGATATTTGTGAGGAAATCACTCTGCGTAATAGTACCCCTCAATCCTGCTGAAGGATTGCGCTATACTGAACTAGTCCGCGATTATGACAGCGATGACGATTTGTACTGCATATATAAGATAATGGCATGAGACCAATATTGGGTGAATCCAATAGTGGATGGACGAATTACATGGGATTGTGAGAGTTCCTGCACCTTAGACTTTGATGAAGAATTAGAGTGCTGGTAGAATTGGCTACATGAAGTAACCACGTTGAGTTGTTACATGATGACCCGATCGCTGTGCTGTGTATCGTCAGAGATAAGAGATTTGCCCACTTACGATGGCCTGAATGATGTATATGTATTTTTGGATGTGTTTGAGAGGGAAGTGCCAGAGAAGCAGCGCTTCTAGGCTTTGGATTGGGCACTGCGCACTACGCCCGCAAGATGGTGGGGTATTCACAAGGGTAGTTTTGATGATTGGCGTGAGTGTAGGAGGATGATGAGAACATGCTTCAGGAATCCAAAGGTATGAATGAGATACAAGTATGATGGGAAGGATGATCCACGTGCACACTTGGCCAAATGGGCTAAGGCTTATGGAGCGAAGCCCCAACCTGAATGGGTGCACTTGTTCTGTCATAACCTAGATGTCATCCCAATGAACTGGTACTTATAAACAGAGCTCCACCATGGTATAGGTGAATGGGATATTTTGCGCGAAGGATTCATAATGATGTTCAACTTTGAAGACAGCTTTAACTGTATTGACAAAGTGCTACAAGAAGTGAAAGCAACAATCTTTATGATATCGCAGGATCCTTTTGGATTTGATTCAACCTGATTGGACTACTAAGTTAAGCCACGTGCTGGAATGCTATAACATAACTACTGAAGAAGAAGATGAGGATCCATGAAAAATTAATATCCTTGAAACAGAGGGTCACCATGAGGTCGAGGGAATGCAAATTGAGAATCTTGCTATAATGGCGCCATTAAAAACGAAACAGGTAAATATTTGTACGGAGGCAGAGCCCAAATTCACGAATGTTAGATATTACTGGGATGATGTGACAGTGGATAAAGTCATTGAATCGCTCCACGAATAATAGGATTTTTTCCCTACCAAGTTTACGGAGCTAAAAGGGATAATAGGAGACTCGAGCATTATGAAGATCATGTTAAAGCCTGATGTGAATTCAGTTAAGAAAAGACCTTACCATCTCAATCTAAAGTATAAGGAGAAGGTCCGCTTAGAGCTAGACAAGATGCTCACGGCATGCATCATTGAGCCCATAGAAGAATTTGATTGGGTAAGCTTAATGGCGGTACAGGAAAATAAGTAGAAGGATGAAATAAGGATATGCGTAGATCTCAAGAAGTCAAATGATGCTTGCGTACATGATCCTTTCTAGAATCTGTTCATTGATAAGGTGTTGGATAATGTAGGTGGTCATGAAGCATACTACTTCACTAATGGGTTCTCTAGGTACCATCAGATCAAAATCGCGTCGGAGGATAGAAGCAAGACGATCTTCGTGGCTAAGTCGGGATGTTTTTAGTACACTGTAATGCCTTTTGGATTGAAGAATGCGCCTGCGAGTTTTTCGTGCATAGTCATTGTTGCGTTCAAGGAATTTATTCATAAGTTTCTAGAGGTGTACTTTGATGTCTGGACTATGTTTGGGCTAGTAAAATGCCATGTGACAAGTCTACACCTGATGCTAGATACTTTTCGAAGGTACTAGAATGTGCTCAATTTGAAGAAATGCTTGTTTTGTGTTCCTTTTGGGACCCTGTTGGGTCATGTGGTCTGCAGACAGGGACTGATGGTAGATCCCATGAATATCGCAGTAATACTTAACTTGGAGGCGCCAAGGAGTGTGAAACAGCTGCGCGCAAACTTAGGACACATTGGGTATTGCATGAAGTTTATCAAGGGCTATGCCCAGATCACTGTGCCTATGTAGAAGTTGTTGAAAAAGGATGTCACGTTCTCTTGGAATGAGGACTATAAGAAAACATTGGATGTATTGAAAGAGAAAATGGTCACCGTGCTAATTTTAGTCTTCTCGGATTGGAATAAGGAGTTTCATGTACATGCAGACACGTCATGTATAGCGCTGGGAGTAGTATTTACATAGGCAGGCAGAGAATAATTGGACCATCCTATAGTGTTCACAAACATGAGGCTATCCAAGGTTTGAGAAGAACTATTCCACCACCAAGTGCGAAGGGTTAGCCATGGTATACATGCTCAAGAAGTTTAGACACTGTTTTTTGGATGGACCTTTAAGATGTATATGGATCATTCCACATTAAAATAATTGGTCAATAAGCCTCTGTTGTGGGGGGGGGGAGAATTTGTAGATGGTTGTTATTTTTCCAGGAATACGATTTTGAAGTTATTGTGAAGCCTGAACGACTGAACGCAAGACCAAACCATCTGTCGCACATCAAAATAGGGGAAGAGCCAACTAATTTGGAGGAGGGATTGCTTGACACGCAACTATTTGTAGTATGTGTCGCAGATGGTCACTTTGAAAACATCATACACTTCCTAATGACAAGAACCACCCGAAAGACTACACCGTCCAACAGAAAAAGGAGTTAGTGGTGCACGCAATAGAATTTTCTATCATTACCAGACATCTATACAAAATGGGGTTTGATGAAGTATTATGAAAATATGTACCAGAGTTTGAAAGGACCAGTATCCCCACGGACGCTCATGGGGGCATCGTGGGAGGCCATTATGCAGGAAGAACGACCGCGCATAATATTCTATGCGCAAGGTTGTGGTGGCCAACCCTCCATTAGGATTCAAAAGCTTACTGCAAGGCGTGTGATGTGTGTCAAAGGACGGGCAGGCCATCGTGGATGGATGAGATGCCTCAAATCCATAAATGACGTTACAACCCTTTGAGAAATGGGTGATAGATTTTGTGGGACCCTTTCATCCCCAAGGGAAGAAGATGGGAGTGTGGTACATTATCACTATGATTGAGTATTTGACTCGATCGGTGGAGGCACAACCTGTGAAGGATTGCACAGGCGTGACTACTGCGAAGTTCCTCTTTGAGTATGTACTGACGCTATTTGGGTGTCCAAAGATTCTAATGAGTGATTGTAGTACACACTTTCTGAAAGATATGATCAGTGGGTTGATAGAGGAATTTCAGGTATATCATTAGAAAAGCATGCCTTATCACCCACAGGCTAATGGCACGGTGGAAGCATTCAATAAGGTGCTGGAAAATGCATTGACCAAGGTTTTCATTGCTCAGGGAAGTGATTATGACCTACGCATACCCACAGTACTATGGGCCTATCAGACGACATGCAAGAAATTGATTGGACAGACACCCTTTAGGCTTGTATATGGTGTTGAAGTAGTGATGCCCATGGAATATATTGTGCCTAGTCTGTGCATAGCGGCACTCATGAGTATAATGGATCATGGAGCCCTGGAAGAGAGGCTCACGCAGATGGCTGAGCTTGAGGAAGAGAGATTTCTAGTTGGATTCCACCAATAGGTCCAAAAGTGGCTGTTGGCTTATATGGGCCTGTCCTAGGTTTAGAAGAATTATTTAGCCAAGAAAATCCCACAGCTACTGGCCCTTTTGGAAACAGTCCGTGAAGCACTTATAATTGTACCATTCTATTTATGATTAATGAAATTACATGTTCCCTTTCTTGTAAATCTATGTTTGTGGTTGATTATACATGTTAATGTTTATTTGAAATAATGATATTTGGTGGAAGGATATTTGTGGTATTTATGTGGTGATGCATCTATGTAGGTAGTAGATCTATTGTAAGAGGCAAGATATCTTGGTTGGAGTGAAGACTTTTTGCAACAAACCCAACACCCTTCACCGATTTGTGTGTCCTTCAAGTGTGAGCTCAAACCCTTAGTGTAGGGGCTACATGCATGGTTGACTCTTTGAGCATTTAGCTATCTGTAATTGAATTGGTAATCTATTTTACTATCTGGTAACCTTGATAAGGCCATAAGGTTGTGGAGAAATAACTCCTTGTGTGTGAATTTTATCATAAGGGGAGGATTTGTACTGTCCCATTTTCAGTTTCCCTTATCATGTAGTTAGGATGGAATGTGGAAGCTAGTCTACAGGAGCAAGATTACGTAATGAGAGGGCCTTGAGGGATTTAGAGGTGTTTTATATGGTTCGATGGAGTTTGATTGGCATATTTTATCATCAGGGCCACTTCCACATATTTTGTTCTTGGTTCCATTGCATTCGAACGATTCCCATAAAATGGGGTTATAATCAACATGTGTTAATTAAAAAAAACTAAAGGTGTTGTAGGGAGCAAATAATTTGGAGGAACACCTTAGTGTAATAGCTTGTTGGAACTAGAACAAATAGATCTATAGGATGGGATGATGAAATGTGACTTTTAGTGGTCGGAGAAAACAAAGAGGTTGATTTTACTATTTTCCTAGATTAAAAGTGACTTTAATTAATCACTTAATTAAATAAAAGGGGGAAATGTTTAATTAAAGAAAAAGGGAAAAAATGATAAAATGAGGAGGATAATCTTCTAGAATGGAAATTAAAATAATAAAATAAAGTATTTCTTGTTAGAAACAATGGAAACGAGGACACTATTGAGAGGGGGAGTGAATCAGTAGTGTAACCAAATTATACAACTCTTAAAAATTTACACTTTTCAATCAATTTAGCAACCAATCAGGTAATAATCATTATAACTCAATCATGTAAAACATTACATCATAATCATTGTCATACGCATGTGAAACATTTATAAGACATCAATCTTCTTTTTATTATTTTGAGAAACATAAACTACAACTTGATAAATGCTTGGCAAGTACTTGGGGGGGGGGGGGGGGTGTGCTAGTGGAATCCATAATTGTAATTTTCCAATTATTTATCCCAACTTAATTTCCTTTTTCAAATATCTTCTTATGCAACTAATGACTTACGTAAATGTTCAATTATTAAAAAAATTGCATTAACTAGAGAGAGTCATTTTCATATGTACATATTCTGAATTCAAGAGCATTCACACAAGTCAGACATTCAACAAACAACACATGAAAACACTAGATATAAGTGGAAACCCATAAAGGGAGAAAACCGTGATTTTTTTTTTTTTAAATTGATGTGAATGAAAGCTCCAACTCCCCTATTACATCAAATTTTTTATAGGTTCCAACGTACAAGAGGTTGTTACCTCAAGGAAGCTCCAACTCCCACACAAGTTTTGCAATATACAACCCACAGGAGGCTCCTACCTAATAACTAAAAGGAGATTGAAATCACCTAATAACAATACAAAATCAAGTGTGTTCGTTACTTGATATTAGTTTATGCCCTCATGTCTACTACTCATATTCTCTGCTTCTCTTCTTCAATTATGTTCCTCTTATGTTATTTTTCTCTTTTTATCCTCACCAGGATGTTGCTCATTAACACTCTCATACAAGCTTCCCAATTCACAAAAACTTAATTCTGATTCAACAATGCACCTTTTATAAGCATATCTTATTGATTGTTTGTATTCTATACATGAATACAAAATGAGGAGTTTTCTCTTGGTCTTCTAAGATTGTCCACAATATATCTCTTCATTTCCAAATCTAAATTCAGTTCAAGAATCTTTGTAATATAAATAAGAGGTGAAATAATATAGGCCAACAACAATGATTTCAAAAGACAAATCTTGAAAACTTTTCATATTTTCAGTAGCTACATTTTTAATTCTATTTCAGATTTGTATCAACCACATGTTAATGCCTTTGAAAATTCTTTTGTAATGTATTTAGCATCAACAACATGAAGATTCATGAGTTTCATCACTTGCAATATACTATACTTCTCTACAAGTGATTCTGCTTAATAAAAACATCCATTTTCCATCTTATGTCTCAAAATATCATGTGTCATTTTTCATTTTAATTGCAAGCCGTACATCAAGATAACCAACATCATAGTTTACCACTTTCATTCAATAGTGGTTATCCTTTTCACTTCACATCACTTATTAACCTTTACACTTCTAGCAATATTGCAACAATAACATTGTAGCAATCAACATAAATCAGCCTTAACTTCAAGTAATGAAATAAATCATCAACCATCGTTAATGACATGATCATTTGACATTAATGCCAACATTGCATGCACAACTTTCTATTACATCACTACTCCACAATATTCCACTTACGGGTTTATCAATTACTACTGAAAGGAACTTCTATCTCAACACATTTATTGGCTATGACTTAAAGAGACTACTACACCTACTTGTTTATCAACTACCACTAAAAAGGAATACTATTTCCCCTCCTCGTTTATCAACCACTACTAAAGGGGACTACCACCCTTCATATGCAAGCTACCACTCACTTGACCTCCCTGATTCATCTTTCATCCATTTTTTAACTCAAACCATGAAGGCCAATTCCTTCCATTAAAAAATAAATTTCTCACCTAAACCACTTACCACAAACACCATAAAATCACCTTCAACAATATTTGATCATTGATAAAACCAACATACACACAAGCAACATCAATCCTTAGCAATTATTAATTTTCACCTTAAAAGAATGTTTATTGAATACACCAAAATACCATTCACCAATTCTGTCAGTGTGAAATTTCTTGGAAGGTGTACCAAAAACACTTCACTTAAGTCACTAGGTGACAATATACCCTAGCAAAAAGTTGATGGTTGCTCGTGATTTAGATCTATAATAAAAATTGAAAACATGAAACAAAGGTATAGCCGATACAGAATAGAAATCAGTAGTAAAAATATCCAATGCAATAGCCCAAATTGAAAGACTTTAATTGAATAAGTCATTACTAAAAACATCTGGTGAAGGGCATATATAGATGGTTTTGTAAGTTCCCCTCCTTGGGATGGGTCCTTTGATGTCCTTTATGCTTTAGAAATGATCTTCTCTCTCAATATGTGAAAAGCCACGACAAAATGTGGAGAACTCAAATGGGAGCTCAAAAGAAAGAAGACGATAATGGTGACAATGATTATGATCATGCTGAAGAATAAATGAAAAAACCATCCTATTTATAACAAAGTGTTGAGTTAATCTCTAAAATCGAGAATAATAAAATAATATTAACCAAATCAAGATCTAACCGCTTGGAATACTTTATTATATTTATTGGAGAGGGGACAGACATTCAAGATAGTTAAATATGTTTATTTAGAAATAATTAACAAATAAAATGATTTATTAATTATTTCGCGAGAATTAAGAATGGTGTGAAATTGAAATAATTATTAAATAGTGATTTAACAATTATTCCAATAACAGAAATAAGGATAATTAAATCAATACAGATTTATTTAATTATTCCTAAGGGATTTAGTCAAATGTGACAAAGAATAATTATTTAATAATTATTCCTAGAGAAAATTAAATAAATAATGATTTATCTAATTATGCTCATGGGTTTTTCTGATTTAAATCAGAAAATAATTTAACAAAAGTGGTTTACTAAATTATTTTCCACTATGAAAGTGGTTTTACTATGGTAAAATTAAATCTACATGTTGTATTTCGATCCACCTAGTTAGATATGTCTAGGTGATCATTTTTCGGTGATAATATATTGCCCCCACATGTATGAGTGTTAGGAACAAATCATATGACCAAAATACGTTTTGGTTTACACTTACACAAGACACCAAAAGGGGAGCCAAAGAGAGAGAGAAAGAACTGGAGCAAGTCAAGGACAGACAAACCATGGAGGGGACAAGACCTACTAAACTGATAGAAGTCTCCTTTTATGTGGAAGTATATGATCTCAAATGCAGCGAGGGAGGCATACCCATACCCGCCAAGATAATTGCATACAAAGAATAATGACTAGCCTAACAATGTGGGACTGAGCTACAAAGTACATGATACATGATACATGATACAATGACATCAATGGGCTAGAAAATAATACAATGCATCCCATATACATAATGCATCTGGAAATGTTAGAAAATTATATATTACAGAGAAATGGAACACATAAAATATTGCAGAAATATAAGCAAAGAAAACGCATAAAACAAGAGAGACACAGATATACGTGGTTCACCCAGTTTGGGCTATGTCCACCGAGAAACAACTAGTCCTTCTTTTATTATATTATTAAGAAAACTGAAGAGATACAACCTATAGCAGATCCATTGTAACTCCCTCTTCTCTCTCAATCTCCTCTCTCTTCCTCACTCAGAATACATATATGTATAGATGTAATACAATTCCCTCATATATAGTGAAGGGTTGCCTTCTAGGGCAAAAAACCATAAATTAAACATAACTTCTACCGTCAGATCATCTGCCTAATGAATGGCCTAGATTGACTAGAAATTACTATACTTTTACAAGGCAATTTTACATATATTTTTAGCTTTGGGGGCGCTGCCCTCGAACCCCTGCCGGGGGACCACTAGCCCCCGGACCCCCTAGCCAGGGAGGATCGCCCCCCCCGAACCCCCACAGGGGGGACAAGTCCCCCTCGCACCCCCCCGCATGGAGGGGTGTACAGACTTCCTAGGGCATACATCTGGTTGAGACCTTTGAATACAGAAGATAATCAGGCTCCACACCCAACAATCTCCCACTTGGAGACTGATTATAGCAACTCCACCACTGCTTCATTTGCTAGACAATGACTCCACTTTCGACTTGGTTGTTTCTCATCTTATTCATCATACTTGAAGACCAATTGAAACTGAGTAAATTCCCAGTTTATCCTTGGTTACAACTTTTGTTAACATATCTATAGGATTCTGGCTAGTGTGTATCTTTTCCAGCTTCAACTGTCCATCTTCCAATGCTGACTGTATGAAATGGACTTGAGTTGTATATGCTTAGTCTAGGAATGAAATGCAGAGTTATTTGCAAGATGTATCACACTCTGGCTATCACTGTATAACCTACTTCTTACCCAATTCATCTAGAAAACTTTGTAACCAAATATTTCTTTACTAGCCTCTGTAGAAAAAACATATTCTGGTTCTGTTGTTGAGAGTGAAACAACACTTTGCAGTTTTGAGACACAACTAACTGTTGTTCCACCTACAGTAAACACATATCCTATAGTGCTCCTCCTCTTATCTCTATCACCTGCCATATCTGCATCAACATATCCCTGTAGAGAAATGTTTGAACCACCAAAGCATAATACCTGAGAATCCACTTCATTGCCATCCAATGTTATTTTCCTGGATTATTCATGTACCTGCTTACAACTTCCACTGCATGTGCAATATCAGGCCTTGTGCAGACCATTGCATACATTAAGCTTCCAACTGCTGATGCATATGGAACTTTAAACATATGAGACATTTCTTCCTAAGTCTTGGGACATGCCTCCTTACTTAATATGAAATGGCTAGCCAAAGGAATACTAATTGGTTTTGCATTATGCATATTAAACCTTTTCAACACCTTTTCTATGTACTCACTTTGAGACAATGTTAATTTGCGATTCTTCCTGTCTCTAGTTATTCTCATACCAAGGATTTGTTTTGCAGCACCCAAATACTTCATTGCAAATGAGTTTGCCAATTTCCTTTTGAGCACATTTATTTCCTGCATGTTAGAACTTGCAACAAGCATGTCATCTACATCAATAACAATATAATATAGCTGCCATCATTTTGCCTTTTGAGATAAATATAATGATCAGAGTGACATCTAGTATAACCTTGTTCAGACATAAACCTGTCAAATTTTAGATACCACTGCCATGGAGCTTGTTTTAAGCCATACAAGCTCTTCTTCAACCTGCACAGTAGTTTCTCTTCCCTTTTACCTCATATCCTTATGGCTGCTGCATATATATATCTTCCTCCAAATCCCCATGGAGAAAGGTTGTCTTTACATCTAACTGTTCAAGATTCAAATCTTCAGCTGCTACTAAACTTAGAATAGTTCTGATTGAAGTCATTTTCACAATAGGAGAAAATATCTCATCAAAATCTATACCCTTTTTCTATGCAAACCTTTTCACCACAAGTCTAGCTTTATACCTTTTTCTACCTCCATATTCTTCCTTAAACTTGTAAACCCATTTATTATGCAATGTTGTTTTACCTGCAGGAAACGTGACTAAGTCCCAAGTCTGGTTATGTGCTAAGGAGTCCATCTCTTCTTTCATGGCTTGCTCCCACTCCTTCCCCGTTTCTACCTACACTACTTCTTCATAACATTCTGGTTCACCAGAATCAGTCAACAATACATAATATAATGAAGGAGAGTATCGTTCAGGGGGTCTACTTATCCTGGTAGATCTTCTAACACCACTTTTAGGGGTTTGACGTGCTTGTTGCTATTGTGGTTGTTGTTCTGACTATTGATCATTATGATTTTCAGGCACCATCATTTTTCCTGTGATATCGTCAAGCACTGTGTATTCTCTATTTTCTTTTTCCTGTTTCTTTTCTTGTAGCTGATCCTTATACAAAACCTTTTCATTGAATATGACATACCTACTCCTAATTATTCTATGTTTTTCATAATCATAAAAGCGATAACCAAAATCATTAACACCATATCCAGTAAAGGTACATTTCTTTGATTTTGCCTCAAGCTTTATTCTATTTTCTTTGTTAATGTGGACAAAGGCTTCACAACCAAAAGTCTTTAAAAAAGAGTAGTTTACCTTTTTACCTATCCATTCCTCCTCTGGAATACCACCATCCAAGGAACTTGAAGGCCCTCCGTTTATTAGATAAACAACGGTGTCTACAGCAACTACCCAAAAATGTAAAGGCAATCCTGCATGCAATCTCATGCACCTTGCACGCTCCCTGATTGTCTTGTTCATCCTTTCTGACACAACATTTTCTTGTGGTGTTCCTGGAACTGTCTTCTCTCTATGAATTCCATTCTCTGAACAGTACCTATCAAACTCTTTGCTACATATTCACCTCCATTATCTGATCTGAGACACTTCAACCTTTTCCCTGTCTCATTTTCAACCAAATATTTCCATTTCTTGAAAGTATCAAATACATCAGATTTATTTTGAATAGAATAAATCCAGGTTTTTCTGGTTGCATCATCATTAAAAGTAACATAATAATGAGAGCCACCAAGAGATGATACCTGAGCAGGTCCCCATACATTTGTATGCACAAGCTCTATTTTTTCACTCTTCTTTTCTTTCCAAACTCTAAGGAATCTGACTCTCTTATGTTTTCTGTAAACACAATTCTCACAGAATTTTAAATCAACATGCTTCAAACCTGGAAAAAAATTTCTTGAGTGAAGAATCTGCATCCCCTTCTCACTCATGTGCCCAAGCCTATGATGCCACAATGTTGTATCTTCTCTTGTAGAGGTTAAAGCATTAACAGAATTAGAAATACCATTGCATAAATACAATGTACCAACCTTTCCTCCTTTTTCTCTTACTAGGGATCCTTTAGTGACCTTCTAGGTTTTATCTGTGAAAGTGGTTACGCAACTTCACCTCCCAACTGCCTTGTTGAAATCAGATTTTTCTTCAGATCTGGAACATGCCTTACCTCCTTCAATAGCCACTGATTTCCATTTTGTTGTTTTATGAAAATTGTACCCATTCCAATTATTTTACAGGGTTTATCATCACCCAATTGAACCTGTCCAAAATCTCCTTGAACATAGTCATAAGAGAGTTTCCTATCAGGTGTGGCATAGAATGAGGCCCCTGAATCTACCACCTAGGCATCAATAATATTTTCTAATGAAATAATCAAAGCATCTTGCAACACATCACCTATTACATTCACTTCATGCTTAGTTTCTTGCTACGCATCTCCTTCTTTTCCCATTCTGAGACTTGCAGTCTTTCTTCAGGTGTCCTTTCTTCTCGCATTTCCAGCACACTATCCCTGATCTGGACTTGGATCTGTATTTTCTTGACTTACTACTATATCCTGGGCTCTTTCCTCTTTCCATTTTTCTTCCCCTACTCTTTGCAATCAAAGCATTACCTTATGTCTCACCGGAGCTTTTCCATTGCATTTCCTCGATAAGGATTGCACCGACAACATCATCAAACTTTAAAGTACTAGATCTAGAGACAGAGTTACTAATGGCCATAACTAAACCATTCCAACTTTTTGGTAATGAGCACATAAATAAGAGAGCCCTAACTTCATCATCAAAAGTTACCCCTACAGACTAACGGATTGCCGAGGAGCGCTCTGCAACTCAAACCATAATGGCGGCAAGGCGGTGAAAACCTAGGGGCAGTGCGAAGGAAGGGCGGAAGGCTGTCAATAGCCCAGACCAGCAGGAACTGACAGAGGCCAAAACAACAAAGGTATGACAGAAGATGTCAAGAGGGGAGAGATCCCCTCCTATTGGGATACGGTGGCAGGAGACGGACAGAGTAGCCAGGAGACAAAGGAACGGAAGAACACGGGCCCGGTGCTAGGAACTTCTTGGCAAATAGGCCGCAGAGGAAAGTGCCTGCCATGTACAGTGGAGAAACCCAGATTTGTGATCCTAGCGAACAAACTGGAAAAGTACAGAAGCTATATGAGGGATCACGCCCTTATTTGCAAGTTCATAGGAGTCTGGCCGTCGGAAAGAGACCTTACCAAGTGGATTCAGCAAAAATGGTAGCCCCAAGGCCACATCGAGCTCAAGCTAGGAGCGAAAGGCTTCTTCATGGTAATCTTCATTAACCTGCAAGATAGAGATAAGGTATCTGAAAATGGCCCGTATTTCTATTATAATTCCGGTTTTTTCATGCGTTTCTGGGAAGAATGCTACAACCCTAAAAAAGAAACCTTTCTGGCTACGCCTGTCTGGGTTCGCTTATTTGGGCTCCCCATAAACTTCTGGGACCTGGATGTTGGGTATACGACCAAAGTCCCACATTGACTAGAAGTGGGGAGGATCATGGGTATATAAGGATGGACAAATATCTCCATTGGTATGAGGCCTTTTGGGGTAAGTCCAAAAGCAAATCCATGAGGGCTTAGGCCCAAAGTGGACAATATCATACCATTGTGGAGATATGTGGTGTCCAGAGTCCTTACAAGTGGTATCAGAGCCATGCCCCGAAGTTAGCCAAGTGGATGT
>APFE030423465.1:96979-116425 GCA_000404065.3 Pinus taeda | reverse complement strand
CATGGAAATTAAAAGAGATCGGGCAAAGAGGAAGCTCTGGTTAAACCAGAGGAAGTATGTCGAGACAATACTTCAGAGGTTTAATATGCAGGATAGTAAACCGGTGAAGGTTCCTATTCCTGTAGGTGTCAGGTTATCTACTGAACAGTGTCCCAAGACACAAGAAGAGGAAGAGGACATGTCCCGTGTTCCATATGAAAGTGTAGTCGGTAGCTTGATGTATGCGATGGTCTATACTAGACCAAACATTGCACATGCAGTGGGAGTATTGAGCAGGTTTATGTCAAAACTAGAGAAGGAGCATTAGATAGCAGTGAAGCAGGTTTTCAGGTATTTGCATGGAACTAGTGAATATGGTTTGTGTTACCAAGGAAGACCAAGATTAGACAGAGTGTTGGATATTCATGGCTTTGTTGATGCATACTGGGCTGGAGATCTGGATCAGAGAAGATCTACAAGAGGGTATGTGTTTAACCTATTTGAAGGTGCAGTTAGTTGGATGAGTAAGACACAATCTGTAGTGGCACTATCAACTATAGAGGCAGAATACATGGCAACAACTCATGCAAGCAAGGAAGCAGTTTGGTTGTAGAGATTGTGTTTAAGTATGGGATTAGTATAGGGAGCTATAAGGATAGACTGTGACAGCCAAAGTGAAATTTTCTTGGCAAAGAACCCTGCATATCATTCAAAGACAAAGAACATTGATGTTCAGTATCACTTTGTGAGGGATATGATAGAAGACGAAAAGGTGTTACTGGTAAAGCTGGACACTTTGAAGAATACTACAGATGCATTGAAAAAATCTATGAGCTCTAAGAAGTCATCTTGGTGTAGAGAAACAATGGGCGTTGCAGGGTTGGATAAATGACTAAGCTCCCTTGTGGCCCCCTGCGGAAAGAAAACAACAAGTGGGAGAATGTTTGGGTTGTGTTATATTCTTTCCACGACTAGCCCACGTAGTTAACCAGGGGGTTAGAGGGGGGGCAAAGCCCCCTCTTCGTTGTGCCAATTGCGTAGGGGGGGGGGGCGGCGGGTCAAAGGGGATCTGAGGGGTGAAGGTAACCCCCCTCTCTAGGGTTCGGGGTAGTGTCCCAGAAAATTTTGTTTTTTGGACCCTATATTAGGTTGGGTGGCCCTATCTATGGATTTGTGCATGATTTTCACACATGGTTTTGGACACGATGGTTTTTGGTTGATGGTTTTCTATGCGATGGTTTTTGGTCCATGGTATTGGATGCTTTGGCATGTATAAATATGTATTGTAACATTGAAAGGAACATAATGAAAAATCAAGCTAGTAGTCCCGATTTTGGGATCCAGGGGAAAATCTCCATGTATATGTGTTTAATGTGTTATTATCTCGCATTGTTTATTCTCTATGTTTTAGAATTCGTACGCAGGTAATTTCTGTAGAGGGTTAAAACCTACAACATTATGGAAGCTACAATAGTACTATATGGACCTAAAAATAGCTTAGTGATTTAATGAATTATGCATTTAACAATCATGATCAAACTACATGTAACCTATGTAACATGATGCTTGATATATAAAAACACTTCATTTTCACATGTTATACTTATTATAATACCTATGCCATATATAATTTCCTATTTAGAGATATCCATACCTGAATACTAGAGACATGTTCCCTTTTTCATTGTAAATATTGGTTTTGGAGGAAGGTACTACATTTACTAAGATTGAGCTCCATCTTGGGCCTCTTAAATTATTAATGTAGAAGCATCCCTAAAAAGAACTAAGTCAATGAGCACACTAGGAGAACATGATTCAAATAATCATGGCATAGGTGAATGATATTCACTTGATTACAATAAACACTATAGTGTAATCGTGATGAGAGAAATAAGTATAACATAATTTGGGCGTGGATAAAGAAAGTCCACAATAATGAGAGGAAAGGAGTTTATGGGATGATGATGCTCCCAATATAACAACTAGATTGCAATAGGAAGAAGAATATGAAAATAATAGTGCAAGGTAAGCACATGTGAGAAGGATTTTCATCCAAGGAGAACATGTCGTTCAATTTATGCATGTTATGTCTTATTCACACACATGTGAGGAGAAGGGAATTTTTTAGGTATGTGGCAGTGAATGCACATTATGACCTTGATGAGAAAACATTATAGAGAAAGTGCATAAGGGAATAAAAGGTCATTATGGAAGTTGAAGTTAAATAAACAAATTCCATGAGTTTGGGAGGGAGCTAAAGGTTTATGTAGATGCTAAAAAATCATTAAAAATAAATGAAGGGTTTAAGAAATTAGAAACACTACTACATTTGGGATAAAAAATTATGTTTATTATGACATTAATTTTTATCATTTGTAGGTAAGTCTTGCTATTATATTGTAGTGTTAAAATATAATACGTAAATACAATGGTCTTAATAAGTCTACTAGGTTGGTTTATTAACAATTATCAGAGCCAAGCAAGAGATACTAATAGAGAAAACCCAATGTTTCCTTCTATATTTAGAAAGCATAGAAAAATAAAAAGAACCAAAGCACCTCCAAGCCCAACATAGAGGGAAACTAGGTCGGTCCAATTCTTAGTCGACAGAGAATTAAAGTATGTCCAAAAAATAAAATTGAGAGAGCCCATATATGAGGAAACTAAGCATATCATAAAGTAAATGTTTGAAAAAGTTCAAATATGAAGGTTAACTAGGTCTAAAATTGTTATCTAAATCAAAATCCACAACCATAAAATTGTAATTATATGTGATTATGTTAACCAAAATAATTAGAGGTAGAGTGGAGCATGATTGGGGTGTCCTTGGAAGACACCAAAAATTTGATAGGGAACACTCCATTCTTTCTCAAGAAATAGGAAAAAAGAGTAATAAAGAGCCTATTATGCTAGTCTAATTCTTCCAACTTTTGTCTAGTTTCTTTTCAATCAACTTCCTTGGACAATTGAGCACAAAAAAGGTAATCTTCCATGTGATAGTAGATTTCTGTAGTCCCATGGAATTTAGTATCATTAGTGTGACGAGAGATAAGGCTAATGAGAAAATCTTGAACCAAATAATTCATATTCACTTCTTCCCAATATGTTGTCTCAACCTTAATGCCCTCCATAATGAATTTAACAAGAATATGGATATTGGTGGCATGATTTGATGGAAAGTCAAGGCCATTGTAGTGGAATCAATTTGTTCTATGGTGTGACAAAGAGAGGCTTTTCCTTTTCAAGAAAATCACAAATCGATAATCAAAATAAATATTACTAAGGTTGTAAACTTGCAAAAAAGACAAATAACAAAAACTAAGATGACCTAAGTTATAGACTTGCAAGAATTCTTGAACACGATGAGCTAGATGATGCATAAAATAAGAGAGTTACTTTAAATGGAGAGGCACAATTAAAGGGTATACCACCTTGTCTTGGTAGTAAGTTTCTCTAGTTGGACAATTATTTCTACCATCCCTTCTTAAATCATCATGTAGAAACTCCCTTGAAAGCTGATGTCTTGCCTTTGCAATCCACACCTCCTCATAAACCCCCTCTGACATGACAGTGTCAATCGATACATCAACAAAGTTGCACGTAGCCGTCAATAATGAACTAAGGTTTTTTTCACTTGAGAGACAGTGGTTTTCTCCAACTAGCACCCCGTGAGGGGAGATTATGACATTAATTTTTATAGAAACGAATTTTGTCCCTTTTGGCCTTGGAATTGGTTGTAATTTATAATAAATAAATCTTAAAATATGTTATTTTTGGCCCTCGTTTTTTATCCAATTTGGCTTAAGAAAACAAACTTAATTTCTATATTATCCATCCATTTTCCATCATATACACTTCATTTTGATGTATTTATGCATATTAAGGTATATACGTTTAGTTGTGCAAGTTTTAGATGTTTTTCTGAAAATTGAATTTTAAGTGCATTTTTGGACAGAATCAAAATTCCCATAATGGCTTCATGGATGTCATATTTGCAGGACGCCTGGGCATGAAATGAGCACATTTCTAGAAATCTTGGGAACTAATATTGAACTAATTCTTATTGGTTCGGTCAAACCAAACTTAAATAGGCCCAGTCAAAGCTAGTCAAACAGGACCAGTCATTCAGAAAATCCCTAGGAAATAGGGCAGTTTTATGATTTCATGGGATTTTTGTTGCCTAATATGGGCCTGACCCAGGTTCGAAAGAGTTATTTAGCCAGACAAATCCTGTAGCTAGCGGCCCTTTCGGCAATAGCCCGCGAAGCACGGACTGAGGTCTCACCCGAGGTAGTAGGGGAGGGTGTTGGAACCAAGTTTCCGCACCCTTGGGATGTCTTGATGTGGTCCAGAGGGCTCATGCACCGTTCTATAGCCTCGTGCTGCTCTGCTTCCTCGCAGATCCGAAATAGGGCTATTCCTCAATACTAATTACTTAATGAGTTATTATAGATCAAATCTACTTGTAACGGTATTCAAGCAAACATTTAATCAAGATAACTAGTGAGCGCATTCAAATGAGATACAAATTTGCATTAACCCATAACATAACCATACACATCTAGATTCACTAGAGATATAAATTAATCAGATCCACAATATTTCATATTTAACATAGTATTTCAAAACCAACTTATCTTTATTCAACTTCTTTCATTAATACAACCAGATCTACACTGCGCACTCAGCTGCAGGAGTCCATGCACATAGTTGCAGACTCTACCAAGCCTCTGCACACGCAGCTACAAAGCCTCTATCTACCACCAAATACCCTCGACACGGACTTACAGACGCACATATAATCTTCACAAACCCATAGCACTACCATTTGTTCCAACTCAAAAACAACCTTCTACCCTTAGAGCTCCGCTCTATTTATACATTCCCAAGGTCCGCAGACCATGGGTAGGCCGACATAATCCCTATTATTCTATATTATTTCTTGGGTGGAAAACCCTTTGACTCAACCTTTTACATTTCACGCTCCGCATATTTCAGAGTTTTACAATATTCTTATCCTAACTTATAGGCTCTCAGCCTGAAAAATGTTACACGAGACCTCTGCTACCCAACAATCCCCCAACACAATCATCGTGACTCATCCTGAGTCACCCGTAGATGTGGCGAGATGCGCTGCCTTGGCTTCATGGTTCACCTCCCTTGAAGTGACGCTCTTCATCCGGCTGCTCCTTCGTTGTCCCCTGCAATGCTTCGTCCAGCTCCTGCTTCGTTGTTTCTACCAATTCTCGCAACCGATAATGCTCATTCTTCTATGCTTGGTTAACACAGAACACTCCCTCATAGGATTTTAGCTCTAACGGGGGAGCCATATGCAGCCACTTCCTTTCCTCGTATCTTCTCTTCACACTGCCTGTTGTAGCTTGTATTACAATTTTGTAAGACTCTTGCTGCTATCTGCGAGATCCCAATCCTCAAGGTACATCAAAGACGACTTATTAACTGCAATTCTACCATTTTTCTCCATATTTTCATCCTTTCCCTTATCATTTTTGGTTCGCTGACCAGCCCATGGGGGAGGCTACGGCATCTAGACTAGTTCTTCTTCATGTCTACTAATTTCGGTACATCCCCTGTCGCCGATGTTGAACTCTGTGCGGTGCTCATAGCTGTAAACACCATAGTCTATAGAAAGCCTTGCATCTCTATTTGCCATATCACAACCCTCGGGCATACCCCTTGATCATAGATAATGAAGAGTTCCATAGCAGTAGGAAGGCATAATATCTTACGGTTCTTAGAAGCGCAACTCCCTCGGAGGATGCCCCCTGTGATTTATAAGTGTATCAAATTTCAAATTCACTGGCTCCCACCTTTTTTGGTGCCCTCATGTTAAGCTTATGGAAAATCGTTCTAGATATTGGCCGCCGCCCACTCTCGTTTTCCATAACTTAGACATCTTGTCATGAATAGTGATAGCAACAGTCACCTCCATGCTTATCATTGCAGCAACTCAACCCTTAATGTGCAACTGCGACCCTTGTGATAGGCCAAATGTACATGCACCCTAGCAGTTGCACATCTTCCCCCCAGATTGCTTTATCGTCCCACGCTCTCTTTCAACTGGTTGGAGCGGTGAGACTGTCCTCCGAGTGGTTAGTTAGGCAGTCGACCCCCCCGTGTAGAGCTTCAAGCGACTACCATTCACCCTCCCCGGGAAGGGGTCTCCATTGAGCTTGGTAAGCTGGACCATGCCCCCATCTGTAACTTCTTTGACTACATAGGGTCCTGACCAATGCATTCAGAGTTTGCCAGGGAATTTCTCGAACTTTCTATCATATAGTAATACTAGATAATTCTCCTTGAAAGTGCGCACCTTGATATGGTGATCATGCAATTCTTTCTCTTGCTATTTCTGTACTTGCAGATGCAATCCGGCCAAAAATTGATCCTCCTCCAGTTCCTCTAGTTGCGTGAGTCGTTCCTCCAAAGCCCCGCGGTCTGCCATGCCTATTATTGTCGCTATTCAAAGACTAGGTACAATGTATTCCATAGGCATGATGACTTCCTTGGCATAGACTAACCAGAAAGGTGTCTAGCCCGCCAGCTTATTACACGTGGTTCTGTATGCCCATAGAACGACAGGGATACGCAAGTCCCAGTCGTTTCGCTACGCATTACATACCTTTGCCAACGCAGTCTCTAAAATTTTTTTGAATGCTTTAATGGTCCCATTCACTTGTGGGTGGTATGGCGTACTCTATTGATGATATATCTGGAATTCCTCAATGAGTGTGTTGATCATTTCATTCAGGAAGTGCGTGCCCCGGTAGCAGCCATGTAGTCCTTAACCGACTGTGTCTCTTCCCACCGAGTCAAGTATTTTGTCATGGTGATGATATAGCATGCGCCCGTCTTCCCCCGAGGTGCGATAGGTCCTACGAAGTCTATTGCCCACTTCTTGAATGGTTGTTGCACCATTTGTGGCTTGAGCGGCATTTCATCCCTCCGTGATGGTTTCCTAGTCCATTGACAGACATCGCAGGCCCGACAGTACGCTTTCGAGTCTTGATGTAGAGTTTGCCACCATAGTCATGCATGAAGAATCTTTTGTGTTGAAGCGCGACCTACAAAATGTCCTCCAGCCACCCCCCCATGTGCTTCATCCAAGATCTGTCTGCTTTCGAATTCAGGCACATATCTACGTAAGACTTCGTCGTTGCCCATTTTTTAGAGGTTCCCTGCAATAACAGTAAAGTCTGTTGCGCGTATCACCAATTCTTTCTTCTGCTGAACGAAATATCCTTGCAGCATGGTTCCTGTGGTTAAGAAGTGGATTATGTCTTCAAAATGGCCATCCATGACACGCATAGCATACAACTATGCATCTGGGAGTCCTTCCTCTAAGTTTGTGGGTTCTTTTCCATTCTCAATTTGAGACAAATGATCTAGGCTTGTGTTGAGACGTCCTCGCTTTATGACAACTTCTAATTCATATTCTTGAAATAAAAGCAACCACCTAAAAATATGCCCCCCCCCAACACAGGCTTATTCACTAGGTATTTTAGCACAAAGTCGTCAATATACATCTTGAAATGTCCTCCGAGCAGACAGTGGTGGTATTTTTGAAGTGCGTATACCATTGCCAATCCCTCTCACTCAGTAGTGGAGTAATTCTTCTCAGCTTTTGATAATCTTCGATTGGCGAATTCAATCAAGTGATCAATTCCCTCTACTCCTTTTGAGTGAGTACCGCACCTAACACGATACATGACGAATCGACATGCACGTGAAATTCAATGTCCCATTTCAAGAAGACCAACATCATGGTGGATGTCATCTTTTCCTTAAATGTTTCCATACTTTTGTCGCATTCCTCATTCCAGCAATAAGTAGCATCCTTCTTGAGCAGTCGTTCCATTGGCAGCGTGATCTATGCGTAGCTTTTTATGAATTTCCGATATAACCAGTGTGTCCTAGCATGGCGCATAGTTGTTTGACTCTTCACGGTGCTTGCAGATTGAGTATGACCATGATCTTGGTTGGATCCACAATCAGTTTTTGCTTACAAACCACATGGCCGAGTAGGTTCCTGAAGGGGACGAGGAAAGTACACTTCTTCAAGTCTATCCTAATCTGGTGCTGTCGGCAAGTATCTAGTATTAAACGTAAGCTCGTGATATGTTTCTTAACCATCCCAAATATGGTCCAATCATTAAGATATACTTCTAAGAACTTGTGTATAAATTCCTTGAATGTAGCTACCACAACACATGAGAATATTGTTGGCGTGTTCTTCAGTCCAAAGGGCATCACTGTATACTGAAAATAGCCCCATTCAGTGGCGAACATTGTCTCACTCCTGTCCTCTACCGCGATCTTGATCTGGTGGTACCCCAAGAACCCATCCGTGAAGGAGTAGGCTTCTTGTCCACCCACATTTTCCAATACCTCATCTGTAAAGGGCATCGAAAATGGATCATTAACACATGCATCATTGAGCTTCCTGAGATCCACGCAGATGCGAATTTCACCCTTCTAGTTCTTCTCCTACACAACCATAGGACTTGCCCAATCAGACTCCTTGACTGGTTCAATTATTCCTGCTGCAAGCATCTTGTCCAATTCCTAGCGGAACTTTGCTTTGTATTTTGGATTCAAATGGTAAGGCCACTGCTTAACTAGATTCGCATCTGGCTTCAAAGTTATCTTCATCATTCCCAGGTCATCGAGGATCCCTTTTAACTCCATGATTTTTGTGGGGAATAAATCACGATATTCTCGAAGCAACTCGACAAACTTTTCCACCATGGTGTCGTCCCAATAGCCCCCGAGTGTTGCATACTTCGGCTCTTCCTCCATTCCGATATTTACTTGTTTCATTTTCAATGGTGCGGTGATGTCTGGATCTTCAATTTCTAGTCCATGCACCTCACGACTCCCCTCTAATTCTAGAATACTGATGTTTCTAGGGTTGTCATCATTATCTTCTACCTACACATTATAACATTCTAAGGCTTGGCTCAACTGTTGCAACTAGTCTGGCTGCATGGTTTCTTTGGGTTCCAGCGGCATTTTGAAAATGGTGGCCTTCACAAGCTATAACGCATCGTCCATAGTATCCATCCATTTATCTTCAAAGAGGAATGTCGACAGAAACCCTTCGCACAAGATATCCCCTTCGCCTGTGTCGTGTTGAGGCTTTGTTTCAGTATACCAGTTCCCGGGAATGACATCAAGGGTATGATAAAATAAGTGTACCCACTCTGGTTGAGGCTACTCTCCATAAGCTTTGGTCCATCTGGTAAGGTGCATGCGTGGGTCATCATGTCCATTGTATTTCTCCATTATTCATAGTTCTGGCTTCCCAAATCTTATCTGCATCATGTGCCTACAGCCACGCCAATCTTCGAAAGTCCCTTCATGTGTGCCCCACCATCACGCAGGTGTCGCGTGCAATGCCCATATCAATCCATCAAACCATTGGTGTTCTGGTATTGCTCTTTCAAACTTGGTCAGGAATTCATCTACTATTGTCAGCCCATCATACATCGACAGTTCGCGACCCTGAGCCCTAGTGCAGTATAGAGACTTAGTCATCATATTGCAATGTAACGTGGTTACTCCGTTCAACATGTTCTGCCACTGTTCGTCTTCTTCATTTGAATCGTTGGTGCAGGACTCTTCATAGCCCCGTAATATTCTCCTTTCCTCCGTTGGCTTGTCCCATCCTTGCCTTTGTGCAGAAATTTTGTAGATACAATCTAATTCATCATCACTTTCCTCGTTGCACATGGGTTCAATGTAACGCGGTCCTTCAGCCGAATCTAGCGGAATGACTATCCAGAGTGACTTCTTCTCAAATATCATTGTCCGCTTCTTTAAATTAATAACCCCATTCATGTCAGTGGCCCAGTCTATTCCTAACAACATAGGATAAGGGCTAATTTCATCGACGATTTATATTACTTCAAAATCTGTCCCCGTGCTCGCACCTTCTATATCTACCGTAATTCCTTGCAGCCTTCCCATGGGTAGGATCATTTTTTGGTTCGCCATCTACAATCGAATATGAGACATTGTAGTGTAGGCCTACCCATGTGCTCCCAAGTTTGTTTAGGTAGTGCATTTGCATCCGAGCCCAAATCCAGAACAATCTGATCCATCTCATAGTCGCCAAGCTGTGCTGTTAATCACATTTCCTGCCCCGTCCGTGACGTGTGTTTTCCTAATTTTCGGACCACGTGAGGTTCTATCATCCCCATGCATCTATTTATCAATTCTTACAAGCCTTTAACCACCCTATTGTCGTGAAGCAATTTTATGCATGTCTTTAAAAAGGTAGTCAGCATCGAGGGATCCCTGTTCGACTCAGGTTGATCCCTACTACCTGGGGTAGAGACCTCCGTGAAGCTCTCCCTAGCTTCCAGATAAGTCTCCTTGCCAACCCCTGCATCTTCCTTGGTTAAGATCCCCTTATCTTCTCTTATCATCATGCCACTTCTGAGTACCATGTTTACTTTGGGGTCTTCGTCGCGGGTTTCAGACCTCATCATCTGCACGTTCTGTGTCGTCGTAGGTTGTGCTGCCCTTTTATCACGAATTTGTGCTATTAGTGTGGGGCAATCTATCAGCTCATGATTGAATTTCTCACAATAAGTGCATGATATTCTGGTCGGGTTGGTACAATCCCTTCCTTAGTGTCCTGGTACTCCATAGTTGTAATAGATTAGATGCCCGCAACCCCTTCCTGGCCCCATTTCGCCCCGGCCTCGTCCACGTCCCTAGAAACCACAACATGTTATCATCGTGGCTAGATCCTAACCTCACGCTTCAGTCTGCATTTTGTAGGTAGGTGATTGGTCAATTAATAATTGATAGCTACGACAACCTCTTTCCTCGTCGCCCATCGATATGCAAAAGCGTTGTTGGGGGGTCTAGTTGAATTTTGGTAGTAGATGATAGTTATCCATGTTATGCTTTGCTCCCACCTAATAGATTGTGCACCAGAGCGAGGTTGTCACGCTTGGCCCTGCCTGTGCCTCTAGTTGAAATGGTGTTGGTCCCCCCGTTGCCACATAATTCACAAAGACTGAGTAATGATCTTTATCATGCCCCTGGCTTCTACACTTTATACACCATACTTCCTCCTGGACTTCTAAGCAAGGTGCCTGTTCCTGTTTTAACTTCTTCATTTCCAAACACAGGCTTTGTATCTATGCTTGGATTTGCTGAACTCCCAATCCCGGGTCCTGTATCGAAGTTTCGTGGGACCTCATCACTGTCTCCAATGCTTCAGCCTGGGTTGAGATCTTTTGTTGTGAAAAAACCGTCCTCAGATGTGGTGTCAATGACGCCACAAACCAAGTGCAGTGTTGTGCATCTGACAGTGTCATGTTCGCCTCGCGGATTGTACTTTTCAGCCTTTGATCTAGATCCCACGGGGTTTCACCAAGCATCATCGCGATTTCCTTGAACCCTATTATTGACTACATTTCTGACTTCAGTCGACTAAATTCTTTCTTCAATTCGGTTTGGATCTCTGCCGTCCTCGCATTCGGGTGATCGCTTGAGTACTTTATGTACTATGTCAGTGCTCGTTCCTGCAGTGCGCTCACTAAGGTAGCCTTTCTAATGTTATCATCCATAACTCTATGTGCATCCCATATTGAAGTCACCACGAACCAAAATTGTTTTGGATCTTCGCTTCCTGCTCCTTTGAAGACCAATAACTAGATCACGTTCGTCATTTTTAACCTTTGGGTTGCGCATTTGTTTACTCTAAACTACTACTACTCCTAATCCCCTCAATCCTTAAATTCTTTCTCTGTAGAGTTCCAACATTCTGACATCAGACACCCCTTAGGCAGATCCCGGTCCCGGTAATGGAACCATTTGTGGGCTTATATGGGCCTGACCCAGGTTCGGAAGAGTTATTTAGCCAAACAAATCCCACAGCTACCGGCCCTTTCGTCAACAGCCCGCGAAGTGCGGACTGAGGTCTCACCCGAGGTAGTGGGGGAGGGTGTTGGAACGAGGTTTCCGCACCCTTGGGATGTCTTGATGTGGGCTGGAGGGATCGCACACCATTTTGTAGCCTCGTGCTGCTCTGCTTCCGCGTAGATCCTAAACAGGGCTATTCCTCAATACTAACTACTTAATGAGTTATTATAGATCATATCTACTTGTGATAGTCTTTAAGCAAACATTTAATCAAGATAACCAGTGCATGCATTCAAAGGAGATACAGATTTTCATTAACCCATAACATAAGCATATGCATATAGATTCAATAGAAATATAAATTAATCAGATCCACAATAGTTCAGATTTAACATAGTATTTCGGAACCAACTTATCTTTATTCAACTTCTTTCGTCAATACAACCAAATCTACCCTGCGCACTCAGCCGTAGGGGTCTGCGCACACCGCTTCGGACTCTACCAAGCCTCTGCGCACACCGCTTCGGAGCCTCTATCTACCACCCAATACCCTCGACTCGGACTTACAAACACACATATAATCTTCACAGACCCATAGCACTACCATTCGTTCTAACTCAAAAACTACCTTCTACCCTTAGAGCCTTGCTCTATTTATACATTCCCATGGTCCGTGGACCATGGGTAGGCTAACTTACTCCCTATTATTCTATATTATTTATTTTGCTGAAAACCATTTGACTCGACATTTTACATTTCGTGCTCCGCATATTTCAAAGTTTTACAATATTTTTATCCTAACTTATACACTCTCAGCCCCAAAACTGTTATGCTGGACCTCTGCTACCCAAAACTTTTCCATATTTTTAGTGATGGGATGGATCATTTCAACTTGGATAGATAGGATATGGATAGACATAGCTATTAGAGCCATTTTAAATCAGTTTGTTTCATATTTTTCTATTTAAGCCAAAACATTGAAGCCTTGTGTATGTAGAATTTGTATAATTTCATATTAAGACTTTTGAATACTTTGAGTTAATTTGAGGAACTTATTTTATCTTAATTTTTTATGTTCAATGGTGTGGATGATTGACTAAGTTTGTAGTATTTGATAATCTCTTCAAGTGTGCAAGGCAAGGGTGGAGGGCCCCCACTCCAAGCTAAGTACACTTCATGGTTAATCTAGTTTGATTTTCATAAACTAGTTTTGCTTGAGATTTGTTTATTTAATTTGATGTATGATGATTTTTATGTTTGCTGGTGAATCTCAATTTATTTATCATCTTTATATGAAGGTACAACCCAATGTTCAAGTTGAACCCTCCTTCTATTGGATTAATGAATAAAAACTAAAATTCATCTTTCTTGCTTTCAAGTGATTTTCTGAATTTGTATTTTTCTAACAATGGCATTTATGATGAATGAATTTGTAATGAAGAATAGAAAGGACCTCCTTTTATTTGTTTATGCATCTTAAACGATTGTCCATTAGTGATTTTTTATTTCTTTTCATAAAGTAGTATTCTAGAAGAAGGACAAATCTGGTTCTCCTAAGTTAGGAGCCACTTCTCCTACTTATTACATAATGAATTAGAAATTACTTAGCTACATTTTATATTTGTAATATGCACTTTTAATTAGTTTATAATTGCATTTCCTTCAATTTCCATAACTTATCTTTTAAAGCTGATTATAGTTGATATCCATACATTTTGTAATGTTTCTAAGTTATACAAACCTGGATTGATAATGAAATACTTATGTTAATTTACTCTATAAATTAGCTCAACATTTTGGCACCGTTGTTGGGGAAGCATTCACCAACATAATCAATTAGAGGATAAAATAAAAAAAAAAACAAAAAAACAAAAAAAACAAAAAAAACAAAACAAAAAAAACAAAACAAAACAAAACAAAACAAAACAAAACAAAACAAAACAAAAAAACAAAAAAAAAAACAAAAAAAAACAAAAAGAAAAAAAAATTAGTTTTCCTTTGTAGTTATGTTTCTTTATGCCTAGAGGTAAAGATTAGAAAGGTAGATTTATTAAACAAAACCCCCTATCCAAAGAGGTACGACCATTAGGACTAACTACACTGGTTGTTGTCAAAACCAACTCTAGAGGAATTAGAAGAGAAACAAATAACATGACAAATATTGACTTTAATTGAACGACAAACCTTGTTAGCCTTGGAAGTAAAAAGAAAAAAAAAAAAACCCAAAAGAAACATCAACTACAGAAAAAACAAAAGGAAACAAGGAAAATTGTTAAACAAATAGATCATCCCATCCTTGAGCCAATAGATCAACCTATTTTCGAAAACAAACAACAACTTGAACCTCATGTTGATATAATAGTTGAAACTATGACAGAAGAAGGGAAAGGATCCACTATCCTCACTCCAGAACAAAGGCTTCAATATGAAAAACAACATAAAGAATGGAGAAGACAAAGAGAGGAAGAGGCAAGAAGAGAAGCTAAAAGAAAAAGAGAAGAAGAAAGAAAAAAGAGTATGATAAAAAAAGAATAAACGATAATGAACAAGAAAATACCGATGATCATGAAGCTAATTTTGGCTTTCCAATATTAGATACAAGTGAAATATTAGAAGAAGAAGTGAAAATGAAAAACATTCTACCTTCTGTGTTCCCTAACTTTTATGGAATGTCAGTGGAAGATCTCGACTCATCTATGTTTGAATTCGATATCTTGTGTAGAACTTATGGATACATAGATGACACACACAAGCTTCGCCTCTTTCCTACTACTTTAAAAGCAGCAACATTAAAATGGTTTATGGGTTTAGGAAAACGTACAATTACTTCTTGGGATGACATCAAGAAAATATTTCTTAAAAATTATCAAGCTTATTGTAGGCCTAGGGACTCAAAATAGGATGTTCTTAGAATGACACAACAAGAAGATGAAAGTTTAGAAGAGTATTTGGAAATATTTTATTACAATCTTCAAAAATATAAAAAACACTCTCTGAACCTTGATACCATCCGTACAATCTTTCTTAAAGGTATAAGAGATTAATATCTTGACATGTTGAATGTAATGGGCAAAGGTGATATTTCAAACTTGCCATTTAATGAAATTGCAGAACTATGTCAAAAATATTCTAGAGGAAGATAAAAAATTAGAAGGAGAGATATTAGTTCAAAAGCTTCAAGATCAGTAGCAGGAGGGGTAATAAGCGCAGAGATAGGGAGCTTGCTGGAAAAATTCAAAACTGAACTTCTAAGCACATTAGGGACACAAGTAGATGTTTTGAAAGCTAACAAAAAGAAATAAGAACAAGAGAAAATACTAGCAATCTTTTGTCCCAAATGTAGGAAGAAACACCCATTACGAGAATTTCCTTTGGATAATATTCAGGTATGTGGCATTTGCACAAAAAATCATTCAACAGAAAACTGTCTAAAGTTGAAATAATTGCAAATGAATCCAATGGAAGAAGTAAAAGAGGTAGATGGCCTTTACTATGTGGCACCAAGAATACCTTGGTAGCCAAGGATTCTGTAGCAATTCTCTCAGCAATTCCCTTAACAAAACTATCAATATCCTCCTCAAAGTTCATGGAATACCCTAATGTCGTGGCAAGCTTGGCCTCCACAACAATATCAAAACCAACCTGCACAAGGTTGGAGAGGATATAGTTATGGAAACCAGCCACCTCAACAAATATATCCTTAACAATACCAACAACAATACTAGCAACAATCTCAACAGCCATTTCCATACCAATAGTTCTAATAGTATCCACAAGCCATGCCATTTCCACAACAAAATATTGCACCATTACTGTTGGACACCTAATCCTAAATGGGTAAGTGTCGAAGCCGAACAGACTAAGTAGTCCAAGGGACCTTGGGATGTGAATCCCAACGGTCACCATATTGTACTATAAATGTACATCTATTGTTAATAAAAATGTAATGCAAGCTTTATCTTTCCTATTTGTTCTCATTCACCATGTGTGTTTAACATGGTATCAGAGCCATGATGTGTGGCCTGTTTTCCCTGAGCAACTGATCTGAGTTGCCTTGAATAGTGCTGGCCTAGTCTTCTGTAACGCTTCATTAATTTTGCCATCCCTGCGCTGTACCTGCGCTCTGCCATATTCAATATATAAAATCCTACCCCCTCCACAGCCGCTGCCAGGTCTGAACGCTGCATTACCTGCGTTGCCCTGACATATTCTATTTATTAAGCTCAGACTACATAAACGTTTCATATTCTCTGAACGTTGTCCATCAGTTACATTCTAATTCTGTCTGCCATATTCCCTTCTATTTCGCTGTCGCAGCTGCTCCATAACAGGTTTCTCTCAGAAGAGACCCGCTGCGCTTGTTAAATAAGGGCTTCTTGTAAAAAGAGCATTGCACATTTTCAAAATTTCAGGACTTGTGTTTTGCAAAGGATGCTGAAAATCTGCAGGATAGTACATGCCCGATGATTCCTTTTCGCTGGTTGAATCTTTCCTTCGCGTGAATGTTTTCGCTGCATTGCAACATAGACTGCACATAAACAGCCTGGCTTATGGCGATGACTTCTATGCCGATGCTGTGACCTGCTTTTCAAATCAACATCCTTCCGCTTTTCTTCTTCCTAAAATGATCTATCAAAATCCCTTGTTTTCGGCCCAGATTCTTTATCAGTCCCTATAGATATGCAATCTGGCATTTCATTCATTTCTAAGACAGTATTTTCAGGAGGTTCAACAACGGGCATGGACCTTTTGATCACAAACTTTATTCCCTTCCTCTTGACCATAGTATCCACCTGAGGATTCTGCCAAGAAACTATCTTTGATTCTGATTCTTCACCGCTGTGTTGCACATCCATTGCTTCAAGGTCATTGTTGTGTGGATTCTGTTTGTTTTCCTGGTGCGTTCCTGTGTTTTTCATGTTATATGTCGTGTTGATGTATATAGTTGTAAAGGCTGGAAGGTGAATTGGATTTGAATCTGTTGGAGCTTGAAGCATAATTGGAGAAATAGAGCTGAGAATAGGGAGTTAAATCAACTCGCCATGCTGCATGTCGATTCCTCATGGATTCCATGGAGGAAAATATCACATATTACTTGCTCCAAATTGAACATTTTTCATTCCAAAGGCGAGCTTAGCTCTGTCTGGGAGACGAGCAGAGACCAGAGTTGTGAAAGACAGCAGGGTTCCTGTCCTCAAGCCATCAGCGCTAGGCAAACAGATGTGAGAAATGATTGATGCGCGATTTTCAATAAAATCATTGCAACATTCTCTCATTGCCAGCAATCAAATATAGATGCATACACGTTCTGCATCAGGATTTATTCACGCGAGCGTTCCTCAAATTCTACACAGGTTGCGCCCGAATTGTTACTGTTCATTTGGAGAGGGACGCATTCTCAAAGTATTGTATAACTATTTAGATATTCTCTTGGCAGATATTCTCTTCTCAGAGTAACAAAGCACGTTTGGCAAATATTCTCTTCTGGAATCGATAGCAGGGTCACATACCAGCAGTTTTGATAACAAATCAAAGCATCATCATATAAATTTGGGACTTTGGTTCTGAGATCACTAGGCTTCCATTGAGGAAAAGGGTGCCAATAACTAAGTTGTGAAACTCCCGGATAAACTTCATTTGGAATTCTGAGTAAGCTGAAGATTACCTTAAGCATCTCAAAATCATTACATCCCACAAAGAGAGTCACCCAGGCTCTAAGGGAATTTGATACGGTGCACAAGCTTTCGCTTATAGACAAATGGATGTGCCTCGTTGCAGTTGTATTGTTGAATGGTGAATGCAGTATAACATTGGTATGTATTGCTGGAGTTAACGCTGATAGATGATTTGTAAGTCAAATTTTTTATGACTTGGCACATGCTCAATGCTCAATTCTTTGAATAATGACTGATATTGACTCGTTCATTGATCGATTCAATTTCCCTCAAATTGCTGAATATTTAGAGAATAGAGATATAATATATTTTGACCAGAGTCGTACAACAATCGAGACATACAGTTGTGAAAAATAACAAATTCGTTTCTGTAATTGTTAGCATAGCGTGTGGAGCAGACATGAGAATTGGGTTTTCTTGAAAAGTAATTCAAACAGTTTGTGCCCGGAAAATTACAGTTTGTGCGTAAGTTTTATGACCATTGAGCTTGAGTTTGTATAGATATCAATATCAAAAGGCCAAACGCCTCGTTTGTGAGATAAAGCACCTCCAGGTCTTCAAAGTGCTAGAAAAATGGAAACGGTTCCCTGATTGAGAAGAATACATAAGTTGAATACATTTAATATACATCTCGATGCTGTGAAAAGTTCTAAGCATTTTTGAAGACATTTTTGGAAGTCATTTTTGGAGCAGTTTCTTGTAGAGATTTTGGAGCAGTTTCTTGTAGAGATTTTGCATGATTTCCATAGCAGCTAGATGCTCTGAAGTTTGCAGTTGAGGACAACACTCATCTTCACATTTATATATTTTTTTTGCATTGGTATATCCCAGTTTAATAGTGATGTTATGCTCCAGTTCATTCTTGAAACGAACTGTGGACTGTTGATTTACCATGTGCCCAGTTGTACCAATGTTTATTATAGCTTGACGAGAAATGACCTCTGGAGAAAGTGAATGCAACTTGGTAACATCCAGCTTACTCAGGTCGTGCTCCATCAACCATTTTCGCTACATTGTTGCCACTTGACAAGCCCCTACAAGATCTTGTAGTAAGAGTACAATATTATTTTTCTGTTGCTGTTGCCTCAGTTGTGATCAGTTTTTAAGTGACATTGAAGAAAAATGGCTACAATTACTGAAATATTAGAGTTCTTAAAAACTCTAATACATTCCTCTAATCATGATACATTAAAAGTCAGCAAAGTTTCTCTCACAGACATTCAGGTCTGTCTTCAAAATGCAAAGGAAAAGATAGATTTTTTACAACTTGAATCACAGCTACAGCAAGAAGAGCTACATCAAAATCAACATCATTCTGAACCTGTTTTTGTTCAGAACATTGAGACAACCACCCATCAACAGCAAGTCAATAATGTTCTTGTTCATTCAAACAAAGTAGCAGTTGTACATGCAGATGCAGAAACTCAATCTGCACTTCCCAAGCCCATCATCAGACCTTGGGAACAGCTTGTCCACAACAAGCACAAAACTGGTCTTGGATATGACAAGGACTTGTCCTTTCATTTTCCAGACTACTCAAAACCCATTCAGTTTCAGAGTGCTGGTTTCATTAATGACAGTTCACCTGCTCCTCATGATAGTTCAGCTCCAGTTGTTCCAGACTCTGCTCCTCTTCCACAGCAACAACAACAATGACAGATCGTGAAATGGCAACACTGTGACCGAGTTGGCCATCTGAAAGATCACTGTTTTTATCTTCATCCATGTAAGCACTGCCATAAAACTAGCCATTCTTCAAACAGATGCTTTAGAAACAAACACCCTACAAGAACAAAGATTCATCTAGGATGGATCGCTTCTTGGCAATGGGCATCAACAGCCAAGAAGATATTCCAAACACATGTCAGAACTTGTTCCAGAATATTGAACA